>CM075857.1:19386996-19544496 GCA_037975125.1 Latrodectus hesperus
AAAAATGAATAATAATCTAAAATATAAGCTATTTTTTGCATAGTTATTAATTATGTACATTTAACTGAAAATAAAACTTATTATAAATATGTAAAAAGTTTTCTGAAATTTGAATTTTGTGCTTCCATTAATTAATTTAAATACAGTTTGTATGGAGTATTCTTAAAGTGTAAGCCATTAAAATGAAAAAATTGGAATTTTTACTTAGTATTTTAAATTTATTAACATTGTTCCATATTTAAATTCCATTTGAACTGTAAAAATTATTATAGTAGTAAAAATTAAGTAAAAGAAAAGCTTTTTAAACCAAATAATAAAAAAAACCATTTAATTGTTTTGGAAATGTTTATTTTGTGTTTTAAAATATTTGTTTTATTTTGCTTGCAATTTTGTGTTTTAAGACAAAATGGGCATCTTAATTATATTTATTAGTGTGTTATGAAATTGGTAAATATAGCAAAATAATTGTTCTCTGTGAGTAAAAAATTTGAGTTCTTTGTTTTTGCATAATTATTTTTATATAAAAAACTATAATCACTAATTTTATATTGAGTTTAAAATAATTGGAAGTATCATTCCACAATATTAACCTTCATAATTATTATTAATAAATTATTTAAAAATTTTTTTTTAGTTATCAAATTTTATTTATATGTCGTGTTTTATAATTTTACTGATATTCAATCAAAAAAATTAGTTAGAATTTTGTGTAAATGAAAGAAAAATATTATTAATATAAATATATAATATTTAATATAAATATTATAATATTTAATATAAATATTCATTATGAAGATTTTAATTTCTTGAATGTATTCTATTAATATATTTTGTAATCTAGGAAACTTTCACACTATTTTAAATAAAATTTTACTAATTTAATAGTAAAATTATGAAATTGTTTCATACAAGATATATTACATAACATTCTTGTATAAAACATTGTCCATCCCATAATGGCTCACATGTTTAAAAATAAATAATTTAATTATTAAATAATTTAAAATTTATAAAAAAATTATATTATAATCTTTGAATGAAATAAACTTAATTTTTATTATGACTTTGTATGTACAATTTTAAACATGTTTATAGTTAATTTGTAAGTAATATCTATGTTTATTCGATTGCAAACTACTATGTGATGTGTCTTATTAAAATAGATTTTTTATGATTGTTTAATATTTATTACAGAATGGGGTAAAAATATGTTGAAGTACTATTACCAGCTTATTAAATTTTCCTTTAAATTAAGCAATTTTACTTTAAAATAATAAAAAAATTAATAAATTTTTTATTAAATTTCATAAAAATTTAATTTTAGTAAAGGACTGACATTTTTAAAGTGGACTTAGAAAAAATCTGGTGTAAGGTAACTAATAAAAAAATATGAATTAAATCACTTGTTATACATTGGGAAATAAATTGAATTTTTTAGCGTTAACTTTGCATATAAAATCAAAAATTGGCAATTTTACTGAATACGCTTATTTTAAGGTATTTTAATTATGTGGAAAATATGCAAGATTGCATTGCTCTTTGAATTATCAGTGTGCCTTGCTATCACTTATTTAAATTATTCTTAGAATAAAATTTTGGTCTATTTTATATGCTAAGCCTAATTTGAAGTTTTCTAACTTGGTTTTTTATTTTCAAAGCAGAGTATACTGTTTTAACTTTTGCTCTCATAAACAAGCTTTTTTATAATCATTTACCTAACGATTCTAAATTAATATTATTGCGCAATCGTTGAATTCTTCAATGAACATAGACAAGTTTTTTGGGCGTACTGTCTGAAATTGAAAGTAGTTATCTTTGATCAGCAGTTATCAGAAATTGAAAGTAGTTTTTGAAAGCAGCAAAAACTTTTTCGAGTGAAATATAAGATATGATATTACAAATGTTTATAGAATACAAAACCATTTTGTCTTTCAACTCTTCGTGGGTTCGAATTCCAAATCTGATGTGGATGTAATGGTTCAAAAGCCTCTTTAAATTTTACGTCCTGGTTCAGTTAGCCCCTGGTTCAGTTAAAAAACTACAATAAGCGACAAACCAAACCATCAAGCATTTGTCCCTGTAAACTTCCTTTTCTGATGTGGATGGTTCCTTAACACTATATATGTTCACCTAGCAAATTTTTTGAGACCCATTAAAAATTAACTGTTAAAATGAATTTCACAAAAAATGCAATAATTATAAACATTGAAAAAAATACATAATTGCTGGAAATAGGAATAATATTTTAATGTTTCTTTACAATCATTATTTTTTTATTCAAAACTTAATAACAAAATATTTTTAGCGTGTCTTTCGAAAGGCAGAAGCATATAGGGCAGTTGTCCCCAGATAAGAATGGCCCCCAAATTGAATGCAAAATTTAATTTACGTTGTCAACCAAATAAATCGTTTGTTAAATCGATTAGAAAATTTGTTATGAAGGGGTAAAGAAATTTTTGCCCTGGTCTCCCCGTTAAGTCTGGCCCTAATCTTATATCAGTGTTCTAATTTAAAAAGATTTTTAAGAAAGAGTAATCTTAATAAAATGAGAAATCTAATTTAGCTTGTTAAAAATTGATAATAACAATCAAAATTTAATTTTATTTTTATAAAAGTTTTAATTATTAGAAATTTTTATTTGAATAAAAAAATTCATTTGTTACAATAAATTACCCCCTGCCCCCCCCAAAAAAAAAGCCGAATTGGAAACATTTGAAAAAGAAAATTGCAGATTTGTGTAATGAAGAAAAGCCCATTTTTTTAAAATTTTAATTAACATTAATCAATGGCAATTAAAAAAACCACAAAAATTTTATCTCACCAAAGTTTTACAATTAATTCAATATTTAAAATTTTAGGTTCATTAATTGCTGTTGAAATTAATGTGATAAAATAAGTATACTTGATATTGTTATAAGCGAAGAAAAAATTTCCAACTTAGCTGAGATTTATTGTAAATGACATTCACATTTTCTTCCCTCGATTGGCGATTTTCCATTTACTAGGAATTTTCTTCCAAAATTGTTTATTATTTTCTCAAATTTAGAAACTCGCAAGTTTATCTAATTAAATCTTAATATGTATTTATTGATTTTATCTTAGAACAAAGTTTTCTTATTGATAGATTTTTCATGAAATTCTTAATAAATTTAAATTTTTCACCTGGTGGAAATTTTTTGTTTGCAGCTTTATTTTTCAGTTTATTTTAATATATTTTTTTAAAATTTTGAACGTGTTTCTCCCGTTTCTAATTATTTCGAAAATTAAATTTAGTGTTATTTTTTATAATAGAATTTCTAGTTTCCGTTTCAATAACAAACATCTGATGTTTTAAAATCTGATACCATTATCTGTCATTTCTATGTGTCACGAAGACTTTTTTTATTGGAAAAATCGATTTTATCATAAATTGTTTTAAATTCTGTCATTTCTAACTTCTTTCCCTTGCGATCTGTCCTTCGTGGGATTTTAGTTTTTTTATATTTGTAATAATTGAAGCTTGGTTTTTATTGACAGAAAACTTAATTGCTTTTTCGTTGTTTACATATTTTGAATATGCATTTCGCAACTGGGTTGGAAAAATTTCATTATAAGTGACAAGAAGGATTATATTATGAAGAGTATAAAATTTTATAAATATTATATTTAATTTACCAGACCATTATGTTATTTTTTTTAGAAATGTTTTAGGTTTTTATGTGTTTTAAACAATTTTTAAATAGTTTATCTTAAATATCGAAGTAAAAATTTCATTATTTTTCACTTTAAGTTTTCTCAGAAGTTTGTATTTTATACCAGCGAAGGTTTGAAATTATTTTAAAATTAATTGAAGTATTGATAATAGGAGATGTAACAGTAAATATCAAAATTCCTCTTTTTATTTTGTGTGTCAATAGAATTTTGATATTTACTATTGGCAGCACTAAAAATTCCGATTTTTTTATTTATCAAAAAATCTGACTTGGAGTTATCTAGTTAAGAACCATTGGGGTTCAAGACTGAAATGACGTATAAAGGAGAGGGATGACTAATGCTTGATATTTCTTTTTATCATTATTCTTCCGTTTGCGATTTGCAATAGCTCAAGTCTACTGTAAGGCTGTTTTGTAATTAATAAATACGCTTGCGCGCACTGTCTTGAAATATGCTACTTGGAATTCTTTCCATCAATTCAAAAGTTCGTGGGCTCGAATCCCATCTTGGGTTTAGTTGTTTGCAATGATTCGGAATCCACTTTAATATATATATATATATATATATATATATATATATATATATATATATATATATATATATATATATATTCCAACTGAACCGTAATTTCGTGTGGAGTCCGACTTCCTCAGTACACACATGCCATAGGAACCCGTTTATAGGGTAGGCACAACTATTGACAACTCATTCATACAAGGAAAGGACAAAGATAGGTATATATATATATATATATATATATATATATATATATATATATATATATATATATATATACACTACTGGCCATTAAAATTGCTACACCAGGAAAGCGGCACACCACACACGTGAAATTTGCATGACAGGTAGAACTTGCTGTGATGTGCAAATGATTAGATTTCCAGCGCATTCATACAAAGAAGGCGACAGTAGCGACATCTACAATGTGTAAAAAACCAGAGACTTGACAGCAGTTTTATCATACTCAATTTCCGTTTCAACGTTGTTTTCGGCAAAGAAAGTTGTTGTAATGCCTCGTGCAAGAAGAAGAAATGCCTATCAGCACGTGTCTGACTTTGATCGAAGAAGGATTATAGCCTACCGGGATTGCGGTTTATCGTACCACAATATTGCTGCTCGCGTCGGTCGAGACCCCATGACTGTTAGCAGAATATGGAATCGATGTATTCAGGACAATCATACGGAACGTCAAGCAGGATCTCAGCGATCCCCATCACTAACAGCAGAGAAGACAGACATCTTATCTGCATGGTCACAAGGGATCGTACAGCCACGTCACGAACCCTGAGTTGAGAAATGGAGTCATTTGCAAGGCAACAAGTTTCTGCTGGAACAGTTCGACGACGTTTGCAGCAGCATGGATTGTCTGCACGGGGACCATGGCTTCGGCTACCATTGACGCTGCGTCACAGACAGGAGCGCCTTCAATGGTGTGATCAGCGACGAACCTGGACGCGGGAATGGCATCACATCATCTTTACAGATGAATCTCGGTTCTGTATACAGGACAGTGATGGCCGCATCCGTGTTTGAAGGCATCGTGGAGAACGCGCATTGCCAGCTTGCATTGGACATCGCCATACTGGCCCATCTGCTGGAGTGATGGTATGGGGTGCCATTGGATACACGTCTCGATCACCTCTTGTTCGCATTACCGGCACTTTGAATAGCAACCGTTACATTTCCAATGTGTTAAGGCCCGTGGTTCTGCCCTATCTTCGAAGCCTCCCTAATGCTTTGTTTCAACAGGATAATGCACGACCTCATGTTGCCCGTACTGTTCTGAACTTCTTTGATACAGAACAGGTTCGACTGTTACCCTGGCCAGCACGTTCTCCTGATCTGTCACCAATTGAAAACGTGTGGTGAATGGTTGCCGAGCGATTGGCACACGCCATCACTCACCATCCACTACTGTCGATGAACTGTGATATAGTGTATAAGCTGCATGGACTGAGAGCCCCGTACATGCCATACAATCTCTGTTTTACTCCATGCCTAGGCGGATAAATGCTGTTATTGCAGCCAGAGGTGGCTGCTCTGGGTACTGATTTCTTCAGATCTATACATCCTTAATTTCCTGTAAATCTAATCACTTGTTCTTTCCACTATAATGTATGTGTCCAATAAATATCGTTCTGTTATTTGCATTCCTTCTTGGTGTAGCAATTTTAATGGCCAGTAGTGTATATAGTCAGAGAAAGTACGTCCATGCCCGAACTGGGATTCGAACCCAGGACCTCCCTATCCCCAGTCAGGCACTCTGACCACTAGACAGAGTGGACGACAACTTTCTAGTTTACGAGTGTATATGTATACACACAAACTGTTAAAAAAATGAGTGACAAATCCTTAAAAATAAATATTTACTCACTGTGTGTGTATGTTTAATCTGTATCTATGAAAATCAATTCTTATCATAGTGTTTAAAATTATTTCAAATAAATCATAGAGAGATTAAAGTTAAAGAAACTTTTTTAAATTATCCGGGAAGTCTATTTATAGAGTTTGAAATTATCTAAAATGATTTTCAAATGTAATTTTCGCCTATAAAGGATTTTTGAAATTGTCTTTGGAAGTAACGTTTTCGATAACAAATAGGCATGGCATTGATTATTTTTGGATTATATTTCTTATATTAACACACACACAATGCCTTCCTTAACTGATTAAATTTGCATGAAATCCATTGATTAAAAAATATTTTTCAATCCTCACAAAATTTAATAGTTTTTGGCTGGGAATATAATGGATGGGTGTGGTATCATATTTTTTTGTTTTTATTATTTTTTTTAAGGTAAAGTAGATATATTTTATAAACATTGCAGCGCCTAGCTTTTAAATAGTATTAACTGATACTAGTCTTCAATACTTTAATCTTATTAACGATAGAAAAGAAATTTGGTATTCAATTATTGATACCATAGTATTGTTAGTTATTTTATTTATTATATTTCACTACAAAAATAATGAATACATATAGCTATCATGCTTATTTATGATTTATTTTTATCGATATTTTCCGATTAGTTTTTTTGAATTTCTCATTGTTTAAAATTGAAATCATTTTTTTTAAGTTTAGTGCCGACCGATGGCGGAGTGGTTAGCATGCCTGACTTCGTAGCAATAGGTCTCGGGTTCGAATCCTGGTTCGGGCATAAATGTTTCTTTTCTCTCTCATACACACACACTCTCTATCTGTATTTCTTTATATCTTCACTTTTGGGGCGAAGAGGGCACACACCCACTGGGTAAGATGCCATCACATTTGCCCCTTATAACGCTGAATAGGTATAGCCTAAGTGATATCGCCGAGCTGGCATCCGAATAGTTAGCGCTCTTGCCTTCGGTTCAACAGTTCGTGGGTTCGAATCCCACCTTGGGCATGGATGTTTGTAGTGGTTCGGAATCCCCTTTAACCGTAGGTCCCGGTCTAATTAGCCCTCGTGTGCAAAAAATGGCCGTTGAGCGACAAACATATCAAACCAACCTAAGTAATATCCTAACCGGGTATTAGAAAAATAATATTTAAAAAAGGTTCCTAACTTCAAAGCTATCGGGTCTCAGGTTCGAATCCTGGTTCGGGTATGGATGCTCCTTTTTGTGTGTATGCTCCTCTATTCTTTTACTTTCGGGGAAAAGTTGGCACACCCACTGAATGCCCCTCTGTATAAGTTGCCATCAATTTGCCCCTTGTACCACTGAATAGATTAATCCTAAAATCAGCTGAGCATTTAAAAATTAAATAAAAATTTTCTAAACTTTTTGAATTTCTAATGGAATTAATTGAAAATTAAACTTGCAAAACTTCATTTCTTAATTAAATTTTTAAAAAAATGATTAAAAATTATTTACTATTTTTAACAAAATGTTTTGAAATATTTGGAAAATATTTCTTTAATTTATAAAATATATTCATTTAACTCACAAATATATCTTTCCGATTTTGTAAAATTTCTTAGTTTATAAAAATAATTAAAATTTCGTGCCAGTGAATCCCAGAATTGAAATAATTTGGAATGTTCTTAATATTTTAAAGATCGCTTTTTTAAATTATTGATTATTTCAGTAAAGCTAAAAAGCTGTTATTTGTATTATTATTTACATATGTAATTATATATGCATGGAAATGCCTATGCATTGCTTCCTTACAAATTTGAAAATTTCGAGAAAATGTATCTAAATTAACTTGGAAATATTAATAAATTAAATTGTTCATTTTTATTATTCAAATTACTCATAATTTATTCATTATTATTACTTGAAATTTTCAAAAAAAAAAAAAAATCGTTCATGTAAAACTATGATATTGATATTACGTAAGCTTCTATAATATTAAATTCTGATGTGTAGCATTAATCTTTATTAACAATTGACTTCAATATTACTGAAAATAAAGATCATTTTATGATGGTTTAATTTTTGTTTTTACAATTTATGATATAAAAAATTTATTTACAAATTGTATGAAAGCATTTATTCTCTATAGATTACAAAAAATAAAATTTTTTATATTGTTGAAATTTAATAAAATTTTTTAAGAATAAGTCAATGACTATTTTGCTGTCTGGGTAAAAGGAAAATTAATTCAAATGCTTAATATATACTGTAGATATATTTGTACTGTAGTTATATTAGATATATTGTGTTCCGATGTCAAAATTTTCGTATTGGACACACACGTTTCACTCATAAGCACTTATTCTTAAATGAATTAAAACCTTGGTGTGAGACGTGTGATGAAGCATACACTGTCTTTCACATTTTAATTTCATGTTCTGATTTTAACCACCATCGTTTTAAATACTTTAAGACTGATCTTTTAACGATGCGAGATTTGCTGGGCGAACCTCCGCATCGAAATATTTTTGCATTTCTAAGAAGTATTGGTTTTATAGATTTTATATAATTTTAAATGCAAATAATTTTAATCATAAACTTATAACATTCCACTGATTTAGTTTAGTCTCTGTTTTAGCATTTTAACTATCATTATTTGGGTTGTATGTTTGGTATTTGTCTATTTGTTTTAATTTATAATTTTTAACATTTCTGATCATTTTAAATAAATAAAGATATTGAAATTTTTGGTTTTGGCGCAGCTTGTCCTTATCTGGACCTTGCGCCAGAAAACTCAACCAACCAACCAACCAACCAATGTCAAAATTTAAACTATAACTTCATTTTTCAAAGGTATATATATAAATTCACATTTTGTAATGCATGCATGTTTGTGTTACACAAAATATTTAATTATTTTCTGGGTCTGTAAATAAAGATTATTTCAAAGTTACCTATGCGTAATTATGCACATAATAAAATATTTACTATAAACATTGAGCTTTTTTCAGTAAAATTAATTAACAATTTTAAAATGAGAATTTGTTTTAAAACTAAGAATTGTTGATTATTTAACAATCCCATTGCCGTGACCTACATTCGATCACATCTTTTTGTTCATCCTTCCGAGTTGGTCTCTGTCTGAAATCACTTTTTTTTCGTTTTTCTTTGCTTGAAATAATAGAGTAGTTTGCTTTCGTTAATTGTTGGTGAAGGAGTTTTATTGCTCTTGTTTGTGAAAATTTCAAGGATTACTCTGATATTTCAATCAATTATTTTAGTTTTTAAAATAGTGGAATCAAATACTAACAACAAAATTACTTTTAAAAAATTGATTTTTGAAGCATATTATATACTTGTTTGAATTTTCTTTCTTTCTGTAAGTTCTCTTTCTTAATGGATCTCTATGGGAAAAGTTATTTAAAATACTTTTCATAGATACAAGAGAAAAAATTGGGAATTTTTAAGTAGCTGTGTAAATATTTGATCATTAAGTGGAAAGATTTGCGTTTAAAAAAGATGTCTAAATATTTTTTTTATCGTTTATGCTTTTTATAAAATGTTTTAATTGGAGTTGAAACAAAAATTAGTCATTCAAAAGTGCATGCAAAAATAAATTATTTAAAAATTAGAAATTTTGAAATTGATATTTTTAAAATTTTTGATTTCTTTAAAAATAAAATTTTTTTTAATGTTCTAATGTAGTATATTAATAATTTACATACACATAAGTTTTTTAAATTTTATACTTCAGAAATCGCCCACATTTAAATGTGGGCGATTTCTTATCTTCATTATAATAGTTCTCTTCATTATAATAGTCATAATCTCTTCATAATCTCTTCATTATAATAGTTGATGAAATCAGAGAATGAAGCATTCAAAAATTCAGTTTTTACTGCGTCAAATTTACATTTTTAATTATGATTTGAGAGTCAATTCAATGAATTCACAAATATTAAAGAATGTATTTCATTGCTTTAGTTAAATTTAAAAATTCTATTAGTTTTAAATTTATATGATTATTTGAGCGATACTTTTAAAGTGATTTATGGGAGTAGAAACCCATCTAAATGGTTCATGCTCTGGTTCCAAATTCAACATTTTACAAGTTCGATTCCCACTTTTAGCTCAAATGGTTGCAGTGATTTGAAATTGGGTTAAATTAGCCCCCATCGCAAAAACTTACTGTAGTGACAAATCAAACAAAATTGAGCCAAATATACAGTGTGAGGAATATGTATAATTTTTCATATCCAGTTTTCCTAATTGATACGCCGATGATAAATAAATTGTGGATTTGTCAGCTTAAAATGTACACAAATTATGTTTAATGTACTTATATATAACGCCGAATAAATTGGAAGAAATTTCTCTATTCGATTAGTATCGCTTTTAATATGTTGAGATTCAGTCGTAAAAATGATAGTCTCATGACTGCTGTGTTTAAATGAAAGTGATCCGATTTATTTCCGAAGATTATATACTATAGAATTGCTTCTAGTCCAAACTATATATTTGTTGAGTAAGTACTTCAATGTATTGTTGTATCAGTATTAAAAAAAACTGTTATTTCTAAACTAATTAATCTATAATTTAAATATATAATTAAATGATCAATCTGATTTAACAATTTAGTTTTTGATCCATATAGCTTCTTAGTAATTACTTTCACAAAGACATATACAGGACTTTTCAATTCGCATATCTAATTTGGATTTTTTTTCCAACGGCGGGCACTTGGGTGACGAAACCTATGCCACAACAAGACCAGAGACTGCTACTCATTTGTCGTTACCCAGCGGGCACCTGTGAACCAAGTCACGGAGGCGAGTAGCGTTGCCCGCACCATATCACCACAAACCCGTTTATAGGGTGGGCCACATTCATACATCATCACAGAAGAAAGAACAGAGAGAACAGAGAAGGGAAGAAACATCCATGCCCGAACCGGGATTCGAGCCCGGGACTCACAACTCAGGAGTCAGGTGCGCTAACCACTCAGCCATCGGTTTGGCATCTAATTTGGAAATAGAATTCTGAAATTGTTTTTAGTTAAATTTTCCAATATAGCTATTTATTTTAAACTAAGTTACTTTCCACAAAAATAGATTTTCAACCTCCTAAAAAATATGACCTAAAATTTGATTAATTTTCGATACGTAAAGCTCAGTAATTACTTTTACATAGATGTCAAAAGGGGTACAAGTAGGTTTATTCAATTGTTTGTTTCTCATCTGGAAATCAAAGCTGGAAAATGTTTTTTTTATTATTACTCTGGAATTTTACCGATCTTTAACTCGATACTTTTTACAAAAACAGATCCTAAAGCTCATTGGGAAAATCCTGGTTCTCTTAAGTATTCTGGTTGTAGCTGAAAACTTGTTGAATTGGTGAAGAATTTAAATGTCGTTCAATCAAAGCATTTAGAAATCTAAGAAGATAATACTCCATGTATTTCATAATTATTTTCTAATATTATATTTATAATATTTTGGACTTAGGCGCAATGGACAATTCCAGTTAAGCTGGGAACATCATTCTAATTCTCAAATAAATTTTATATTCTACGTCGCACATGTAGACCTTTTGTTCTAGCTCGTATATGTAAATTTTACGTTTTAGCTCTTATCAATTTATTTGATTCAACTCAGGGTTGCAACAGCAACATATTTAACACGATTCTGTTTCTTACATGTGGTACATACTCATTACTTATTATTCATGATTCTTTCCCAGCTTTTAATATTATGAACTAACAGCTGATTGTTCTGTCTTTTCTTTCAGTAATTCTAGGAATGGGTGACGTTAATGCCTTCGGTTCAGCATTTCATAGGTTCGAATCCCACCTTAGGTTTGGATATTCGTAGTGATTCGGAATTTATTTTAAACCTTAGATCCAGGTCCAATTAGCCCTTGTTTGCAAAAAATTACCTTTGAGAAACACATTCCAAAATATCAGTAATTGTAGAGTTTGAATTTTACCTTGCATCTATATAAATGCTTACAGTGATCCATTCGTAATCCATTTTAAATAGATTTTGTCCCAATTAGCTCTCTTGTGCAAAAAATGATTTGAGTAACAATTCAAACCATGTTAAAACATTTGCAAGTGTTTAATCTGTGCACAAAATGTAAAGGAACAGTCATCGCCTGAGCATATCTTGAGCTGCTTCAATTTTGACTTGAAAATGACTTTTTCAAAGCCTCTTAGGTTTTTGGATTTCCTGACTGTTCATGGACATGGGTTGATCTAGTATTGGAATTTTACCATCTGGGATTAGCAACAACAACACACGTAAATGTTCCAATTTTCCATAATTTAAAATGTATATTTTAGAGTGAAACAAATGCTTTCCTGTTGTGATTGTCCTGTAAAAGCAAATTGTATTATTATAAAAATAGAAACAATAGTTATTGTTTGCTGGAAATTACAAAGTAAATGAAAGATAACAGCGCCACCAACACATTATCGATTCTTAAGTTCTGCAAAGGAATATTTCACTGGAACATGTCTTTTTAGGAAATTTTTTTGCTGTGGAAATATACTTAGATGCAGTACTTATATTTTTTGTTAACTTTTTAGCTATGTTTTTTAAAGCAAAACTTTAACAATTCTCATTTCTGTCTCTGAAATAAGCAGACTTAAGCTTCAAAAGAGACAGAATAAAAAAAATGTTGCCATCTGTGTAACAGGCGTCAACTCTTCTTGCCAGGTAGTTGGCGTTTGAATTGAAGGTTAAATTTCAAATATTTCTTAGAACTTTTTTTCCCTTGTACTTGGTATTTCATATATTTTTTCATTGATCCAAAAGAGCGAAGCCCATAAGCCCTTTCTTTTCATCTCATAATAGAAAAACACAATAACGTTTGGAATTCGAAAATAAATTTGAAAAAGAATAGCGCAGAAGAAAAAATTCTATAGCCACTCCGAAGAACAATTTAACTCTCATGGCTTCTTTTCAAGTGCCACTCTTTTTCGTTGACCGCCATCTTGAAAGAGTATCTTTAAAATGGAAAATCTTTTAGTTTCATTCTCTACTTCAACAATGTCTCTGTCCAAACGATTTAAATGGAAACTTTTTTTTGTATTTATAAGTTGCTTCCGGGTTAGTAAAGGGATTAGTTGATAATTTTTTTTTCCAAGTTTTAATTTTATTTTTGTTTTGTACATCTGCGGTAGAACCTTATTATCTCAAACACCAAACAACAGAAAGTTGAAGTACAGAGCTTTTGAGATACTAAAAAGTATAAATGAAGTGAAGTGAAATCATGAGAAATTGGAATAAAGAATATAAGAATGAAAGAAAATTCTCGATTCATCGAAAAATGGAAGCAAATTTTATCGAATTTTTGAGTCAAAATTCGAAATATCAATGTTTTATCATGTCTCTGTCGTATAATATGCATAAAAAATCCTTTGTAGGAATTGAAGAAAACCTAATTTCCAAAAAGATACACTTGAATTTAATTTAATTCTTAACAAGCTAATTTTAATTCGTTTTAAAAACGGTTTTGTTTGTAAATTATTAATGGCTTGTCATGTTGATCTTTTGTTAAGATCATCAAGTACAACAGAATCCAACTTTAGAATTTTATAATTTTTAAAAAAATTTCCTTTTTGTATACATAATTCTTATTTATTTTCACCAATTCATATCTTTACCTTTTTTGCGATGAAACAAAATATTTATGCTGAAAACATCCTTTTTAATATACAAATCAGTAAAACAAAAATGTTGAGTTTTTGGATTATTTCTTTGGATGATTAGTTTTATAAGGTCTAATTTTCACAAATAATTTTTATTAAGGAGCTCAATTCATATAGTTATCATTAAAATAAATGTATACCAATTAAAGCTTACAATTAGAAGATTGTCGGCTAAAAAATATAACTCGTATTGATATTTATTGGTATTAAACTATGCTTCATATAATTCGATAAAGTATGTTACGATTTGAAATATCCTTTTCCTTTATTCTTAATTCTGTTGTAATACACGTGTTTTTTTTTATTTCTTTATGGTTTATTTGCAAATTAAAAGTAGACACATTGCTTTATATTTTAAAAAAGCTTTTAAAAAGTCAGATGCATTTTTTTACCTTGAATGTATTATATTTAAAATAGGTTTTGTCGAAAATTTTATGAATAGTTTGAAGTAAATAAAGAACGAATTTCAAAATACATTCAAAAATAAATATTTTGTCAATTTTCTAAGTGTTAGAAGAACTCATCTGTTTTTCTAGTGAAGTAAAGATTGCCCACACTGTTATTCAAAAACCTGTGAGGGAGGTCTATATCCGAAGATCGCGTGCCATCGAGATTTAAACCACGCCCTCTATTAATCATATTTCCTTTTGTTTTTTCCTCAATATGTCTCTTAAAAATATATTGTATTCTCTATAATATTCAATTTGCATAATTAATGCAAGTGCTTTTTCATTGGTCATTCGTCAACTGTTGCATACAATTAAATTTTTTGACATTTATGTTTTTAGACTAATTTCTTTTTAGATAATTTAGATTTTTAATTTTAATTTTCGAGAAATAAAAGTTTAATGTTTGCATTTTTCGTGTTAATTCGTAGAATGTGGTTTAAAAATATACTAGATTAAGAATGCTAGAAATTGACTAGTTTTTTTGGTCCCAGATCTAGACTATATTATAATTTGGTAACGCCACACAGTTACAAGCTTGCTGACCTTAGATTTAGACTCATTCAAGACAAATCTTTAGCGAGGGCCGTGGTGGCCTGGTGGGTTAGGGCATCCTTCTGACTATGGGAAGGTTGCGAATTTGAGTCACATTTTAACCGGAGATCCGTCGTGTTCGCTAAAGGCGGCTTGAGAACGTTAAAAAGGTTGTGATCGCAATGTCCTCCAAGTGAAATGATACATCTGGAAGTGGTGGGTCGAGATTAGGTCTTCTGAGTAATCCCTGCTTCTAAATTATGAAGACCCACTCGGCTGCTTCAACTAGCTGGTAGAGCCCACATAAGAGCTAGATAAAGGAAATATGCTGGTGCAACAACAACAACAACAACAAATCGTTAGTGCTCTGGTCTTCTGTTCAACAGCTCGTGAGTTCAATTTCCACCTTGAGCTTGGGTATTTGTGATGATTCGCAGCTCTTTTTAAACTGTAGGTCCTTCGTAACCTGAATTGATCATTGAGCAATAAATGAAGTAATCAAACAGATTCGCTTTATGCTTAGAAGTAATTATATCATATTCTATAAACAAAACATTATGATTGATAATGGAACAGCCATAACCGATACAATTCATAATCGATAATTTTTTTTACCCTTGTTTAAATGTATTCTTAGGTTAAGCGTGTATTATTAGAACTGCATATGTATGAAACTTCCAAGAATAATTCAAAACATTTACGTATCATCTAAATACTGGAGATAAGAGTTGAAAATTTATTTAAATCAACTGTCTTATAAATTGTTAACCTCCTGATGTAACACGTGAAGCAAACATAGTCTAAAATTTGGGTGGTTCTGCAAACAAGATTTAGGTGAACTTCAGTTGTAGAAGGAATTCGAAACTCTAAATAAGTAATTTGTATCAAATGCTCACGAAAAATGTAATCCTGAAAATTTGAATTTTGCTCTTTTTCGATCGGAAAAAAAAAAATATTTATTTTTCACCAAAAATTTATCAAGACAGTTTGGAATATTTCTTTTTACAAAACTCCGCGCAGAAAGCGAAATACTTCTCAAGGTTTAAGAGCAAACACGCGCGTGCTTTTCTCATTCAAATGCAAGACATTTTCAGGAAGGAGCCATGCTCAAGACCAGAGAACATTTCCTCTACGTTGAAAAAAGGGATGAAAAGGGGACTGTACTCCACTCTCATTCCCTCTTTTGCATTTTTCTTTCGCTTCAGGTTCCTGCGCTGCCAGTTTAGTTTAGGTAGTTTTACTTACTTGCCTTTTCAAACTCTTTTAAACGAGGTACTTGAAACTGGATGGGCGTGATCCCTTGCATAAACATCCTTTCCACCGATTTCTGTAGTCGATACTGCACTTTTATTCGAAACTTTGCGAAAAATATTGGAACTCGAAACAGCTATCTTTAACACCAGAATAAAAATTTTTGTTGTTGAGAATTTTATCGTAGGTACTTACGTCGGCAAAATGTTATTTTTAACGTTAGATCAGCAAACCCCGTCTCCTCAATTTCTTTTAAAGAACTGTTTGTCGCGTTATGTTATGATGCAGCAATTTTTTTCAGACGCTATTTCCTCTTTTTTATTCTCCTTTAATTATTTATTTTCTCTTCAAAAATTATGTTTTTAAAAAAAACTGCATAATGCATCAATAAAAATACCTTTTAACATCGAAGAAATTTTGGCATATCTTTTATAACTGTGAGCTATTTTTTTATCCTATTTTTTATGACCTGAGCATTAAATTGGCTGCTTTTTATCCATTACTTGATATCCATCTTATAATATTTTGATTTTTCTGTAATGCCTTCTTTGTTAACTGTTTTTTCATTACCTTTGATTTGCTGTGATGCAGGTTACAGTTAACTGATGTTCGAAACTCCTAGATGTCATGTGTTCAACTGTAAATTCTGTGATTCTAATAGTTTACATTTTTTAGTTTGTAGAATTTTGATTTTCTGGATTTTTTTTTATATTTTTAGCTTGAAAATAGTTTATTTTAATGACAGAATAGATATTTGGTTAAAGAATTTGAATTATATATACAATCATGCTGCCATACCTAAAATACAAATCGCATAGGCGTCAAACTTGGCGATTGTTTTTATGAGATAGATTTCGCTTTCTACGGTTTCCGGCTGAACGTAGAAATCAGTCTTGTTCCCAAAAGTAATTATAAATATGTTACTAATATTTTTCTCTCATTTTTACAATGGTCTTATTCTTGAATGAGATGTGACAATTTCTGATACAATATCAAAACTTAATTGTAATATTTTTTAAAAACTTTTATTGGATTTATATTTGTGTTGTATCTCTCTCCAACCATTTTGTATCCAGTACTAATTTTCATTTGGCGACTTGATAATTCATATCGCGAAATGAAAATAATTTTATGCTCAACACATCTCTCTTACGGAATATGATTAACGAAAATTATTTCTTGTGTGAGGTATGTATGAATCGTTCACTTTTAATACAATTGCTACTTAATTTAGTCCAATATTTACTCCAATATTTACAAAGTATACATTACTAATACAAGAGCTACGACCTCTAGAGGGAAAAATTATAACTATTTCAGGGTTGTATAAAACAGCTTATTTATTCTTTAGTAGAAATGGATTCATGTTAAAAATTGTAAATAAATCCACGAGATGAATTTCATATAATTAGCTTAATCTTTTGGCAATTCAATAAACCGGGTTTCATTTTTTCATAAGATTTATTTTAAAAAAAGTAAGCATGCCCTAGTTTGAAGTTTGCTTAAGCCGAATTTTAGTATGAATTAAACTTTTAACATTGAATGTTTTAGTTATCTGGAGTTGAATCGCATTTTACTGATTTGTAAAAAATCGAAAAAAATAAATGATCAATTTGACTTGGTGTTCAGTTGCAATTTGATACTTACATATGACGTTATCGGATCCTCGCGGACGAAATTGTCTATTTACTTTTTAGAGACAAATTGAAAATAAACCTGTATTACGATTCATTTTATGCACAATAATCCTTGATGAGTTAGTATTAATCGTTTGCATACTGAAATGAAGTGAAAAAAATTAGAATTGCCCATGGATGTAGAGTTGTAAAAAATACTTCTCTGTATCTAATTTTCGTGGGTCTTAAAATGTCAAATGGAACGTATAGAAAACATAAATAACCGCAACGTTTTCTGTCCCACGTTGTCTTCTTTTTCTCGAAGTGAAAATATCTCATTGATGTTGTTGTTGCACCAGCATGCTTCCCTATACCCAGCCCTGAGTTGGGCTCTACCAGTTAGATAGAGGCAGCCGGGTGGAGGCTTCGTGACTTTGAAGCAGGGACCAAGCGGAAGACCCCATATGCTTGGTCTGCTTCTCCCAGAAATATCATTCCACTTGGAGGACATTGCGACCACGCTCAGTTTTAACGTGCCTGAGTCTTTAGCAAACACGATGGATTTTTCGTTAAGTCGGGGTTCGAGCTCACTACCTACCGATAATGAGAACGACACCCTAACTAATCAGGTCACATCTCTTTGATGTAAAATTTTTTCAACGTCTTAAAAATTCTATTTAGATATTCATTTCAATTTTGTACTTTGACTTTCGGTTCAGTTTACTCTTATGACGTATCCACATTTTTTTTCTTTATAAATATTTTTAGCATAAATAAACTGTGTAAGATAGGCAATTTAACAAAACTATAAAATCCAAAGATGACGAAATAATATTTTCTTTTGTGCCACGGAAACCGTATTCACAAAAAACAAGCCACTGTAAAGCCCATAACTTTTCCTATGAATTAATGATTCTGAGAAATGGATATCGAAAAAATATGTTTATATTGCATTCGTTATAAACATTAAAACGGGTATTCTGAGTTTGGTTACGAATGGCGTGGGAAAAAACAATATATTCCTAGAGCCAATAAATGCCAGTTTTATACATTTATTCTGCTTGCTTAACTCTCCCACGAAACCACTTTTTTCGACAAGGGGAAAAAACCTCTGAGAGATTTATTCCATCGCGACATCGAATTATGTTCGCATGGTCTTGGACACAGGGCCGATATCGCACGCGATACCGGGTGCCACAAGCACGTCGTGTGCACAACCGGGCCTATTTATTGATAACACTTACACAGGGTAATTAGGTTTCTAATGGAGTGTGCCTGGAGTTTTCCCTGGTGGAAAACCTTTTTTTGGACACTGTTGCGTGTGATCGTCACTACAGAGGTCGACGTGTGATCAGCTTGTCTAATGACCGCCACTGAGTCATGAAGGCTTGCTTTCTATTTATATGAAGTGGTTTATTGCCTATGAGATTTTGAAATTTCGTGGGAAGAATGTGTTCAGATACGCAGACTGGTGAATACTTGTTTTTTACGAATCCATGGACTTGTTTTTGTCATTGATTAATTTTTCTTTTCGATTCTATTATGAATTCGATTATTTATTTTTATATTTACTAACGCATCTTAATAATATTTTTTTGTTTGAAATTTGATTTCATGGATTTGAAAATGGGTGAGAAGTGAATTATAAAATGAAAGCTTTTTTTCTTTATCTTCAACACCATATACATAGCGGAATAGGCGAGCCTCGGATTGCACCTTTATGTTAACGGATTTGGAATATTCGCTCATCACCAGGTGCCTCGTCATTTTAAATCGCGGTCACATCTGAGCTGGCACCCTCCTCTCCACATCCACGCCACACCAGCGGAAAGACTTTGGACGTCACATATTAACGTCCGCATCTCACGGAACAAAGCGGTACAGGTGAGCCCCGGATTATACCATAAAATTATCGGGTTTGGAAAACTCGCCCAGACTTCCAAGAGGGTTTTTCATAGTAGAACGTATTAAAGTGCTGCAAAGGAGGAAACCCTGAAAACACTCAAACATGTATCCAGACAGACTTGAATACATGCATACATAACGGTGCAGGAGAGCCTAAAATGTACATTTTAGGTTCACTGATTTAGAATACTCGCCCCCCCCACACACACATATCACACCAAGCGCCTCTGAATTTTGAACCAAGATCATGTGACGATGTTACACCTGATGGACACGCTATTCACTTCCACGCCACACCAGCGGAAGGACTTTGGATGTCACTGATTAACGTGGACACGTCCCTAACCTAAGGAGCTCCAGCAATCCAGTGAGGGAAAATATGGTCCCCCTCCCAATCACTACCCGCGGTAAATGATACTTCATTTTTCTGATGTTAACGGAAGGCGTCCTGAAGTTACTGAGTCACTGGATTTCTCACCCACGGACCTCCATTCATGTAATTTTTAATATAATTCGGTATCGGGAAAAACTTTACAAGAGAGTTTCCCGTATGTTTGACTTCAATCGTCCTTTTATTGTCTAATGCATAGGTTCCCAAAGTGGTCCAGGTGGACTCCCAGGGGTCCATAGGAGACCACACGGGGGTCCATGGAGACGTGGAAAATGTTGTGGTTCACGAAAGTTGTGTAACTATTTGTAAATTATTTTCACAATAAAGAACAAAAAAATTTTCTTGGATTTACCTATCAACGTAGGCAGGTAGCATCATTCACTAGGTAGGTACTTAAAATATTCGAGACTCAGTTCAAACACAGAATTGAATAAACAATAGAGAGCAGGTGGGCGAGTGTGATGACCACATAAGCGAGACTTCTGCAAAGTGCCCGCTCGTCCGGGATGCTATTTAGACCTGCAAAGGATGAAATGCGACTTGCAAGCTGTGCTTGCAATCTACATTAGGAGGAAGACAATGCCAGCTACAAAACGTTACTCATTTGTTTCGATTTAAACACAAAGGTGACTGGAGTAACTGGATGTCCTATTTGTTAAGGGCGATGAGCTTTATTATGTTTGTTACTACCAACGATGGTTATTTAAATTAATGGACTCTTAAAATCATTCAGCTTCCATTGACAACTTGTAAGAAGGGTCATCTGAAAAATACTCAGGTAAAGATCTGAAATACTTTCAAAACATTGGAAGGAAAAATAGGAAAGACTTACCTAAACAGTATGCTTGCTTCAACGTCACAAAGTAACGACGATGGCTTGTACACTTACAATATTTCGTTGCTGATAGCGAAATCTGAAAACCAACATTCTGAAGAAGGCGACTATCAAGCATGAAGATACTTTAAAGCTGTTCTATACAACCATTTGACGTATCAAAAGAATTCCTTTAAGTAACAACACTTAACAAGACGTATTGATGAAATGAGATCTGATATAGAAAGCTTCTTGTGTAATTATCTTTAAACCACCTATTATTCCTATTCAATGAACGAGTCTACTACCAGAATAAAGACATTATTGGCATATGTTCGATTTGTTATGGACGAAGAAATCCATGAAGAGCTGCTATTCATGAAAACTTTGAAGTCGGACACTAGTAAAGGCGAATCGATATTTACTGTCCTGAGAGATTTTACAGAAAAATCTATTCCATTTACAACATTATTTCGGTGGCAGTAGATGGAGTTACATATTCGGGTGATATCATGGTTTATAAACCATCTAAGAGAAATACAATCATCAGAATTAATTGTGTCATCCTAATCGACAAGACCTTGCAGCGAAAGATTTGTGATAGATTGCACTAATCGCTTCATATCATTAACGTCAATAAAATAAGAAACAATGCTTTGAATGGCCTCGTTTATTTTGCACAATTCGTGCGAAATGATGGAGATTTAACGACTGCTCTTACATGCTGAAGTACGGCTGGTTCAGTGTGTTTATCGAGATTTTACTCACTTTTAGAAACAGTGATAGAGTTGCTGAAACTAAAGCACTGGATTAAAAAAGCGAACAAATGGCGAAGCCGACATTGCTTATTTAACAGTATTGCTTTAAAATTCAATGACGTTAACTAGCAGTTACAAGGGGACAGCCCGCACTTTAATAAAAACAAAGGGCGTAATTTCTTTGGTTCTTCTGGTAAATTGAACCACGAACAAAGATAGTTTTGCTTAATTCCTCCAGTTTCACTCAGCCATATAATGCCTACGAGGATATCTCAGACTTACGCTCAACATTTAAACACTCCCTAAGACGACTAAAATAGATTTTTGAAGATATTGATGACAATGGAAAATATCAACATGGATCAGCACACTATTTGATGAAACGAAGATGGGAATGTGGTATTACAAGAGGTGAGCATTCGAGCCAGCACCAACGAGGAACTGAAGATTATATTTGGGTGGAAAGAGTCAAACATTTTGGCCGCGGCGTAGAGTTCGAAAATATCCTGCGCTGGAGGGAAAGAAGTGAGAAGCTTCGATAGCTAGTTTCCCTATCATATCTATACTTGAAGAGTTTTACTGCTGTTGCTTAACTGATGACAAAAAAAGTGAGTGTGGACGAACACTTCAGAACGGGAGATCTAGACATTCCTTATAAAAACTTGAGGCCTAAATATTGATAATTTTGCCGTCAATTCCATCAAGTATATCCGTCTCGGTCGGGCAGACAACTTTTATTACGATTTTACTTATTTATTGTTGATTTTTGTCAATTATGATTGTTTTAATAATAAATGTTTAATTTTTAAGATAACTCAAGTATTTTAATAAATAGGACACAAAGAAAATGTGCTTTTTTTTCTTCTTAAATCTCAATTTAAAGAGATATTTTTAGGAGTTTGAAATAGTAGAAATGTAGCAGATAAATTAGTTAAAAAAATATTAAAACATTGAGGCGGTCCACGAGAAAGAGTTTTGGAACCCAGGTTTAATGCCTACTTCCCTCTGTAAATATCATATTTCCTTCAATAAAAGCAGTTTGGCTCGTTGTGTACTAATTAATAGATGGTTCTGTTTGCTTGTGAATAGTATCGAATTTTAATAGTTATTTATTGCAAAAACGAGATGATGTTGCGCTTGTTGAATGTTTGTTTATAGCGGGTGCTTGAGAATCTACCGGGTTTTATTCTTTGCAGCATGTGAATATTCCCCTTTATCAGTTAGTCCTCTTAAAAGATAATTTAAGTGGGGAATATTAAAATGCTTTACAATGGCCTTAGACTGTTAGGTTATTCATTGCGCAATGTGTAAGTCAGCTGTTCTTGGTTCAATTCCAGTCTCGAATGTACACGTTTGTAAATTGTCAAGAATACATTTTAAGATTCATTGAATTAGTTCTCGCGTACAAAAGTAATGCAACATGAACTAGATCAATGATAAATAAAAAGGAACTTTGCATTATTTTTGTTTTCTGGCCATTCTTATCTGAAGTGGGAATTGAACTCACAAATTTCTGAACCAAAAGCCAAAGTACTAACCATTCAGTTTCCACTTCTTGCATTTACTTTTGGTAAAAAAAAAGATATGATAGTGCCTTATATTTTCAAAGAAACAAAAACGGTTATTTAAAATCTTAATTTTTTTTAGTCAGCTTTTATTTAGTTTTTACAGAATCATTTTTCTATCATTTAATATTTCATAAAAACAAACTAAAATATAGGAAAGTCTATAATGTAATATTTTAATAATAATGGAAGATATTTTGCAACACTATAGAAGAAATACTTAAACGAAAAATTAAGAAAATAAATATTTTATTTCGTGACAGTAAAATTGCATAAGTTTTTCTAAAATTATTCTCTTGCGTATTCTAGGAAAAAATATTTTTTTAGTAGTTGTGGCCAAGAAATTTCCCTTAATGATTGGGTTACTTTTTGTGAAAATATTTTGATTTTTCAACTTAATTTGAGACTCAATTTCCAGATATAATTTGTCTTTAATGTATTTCGGTGGAATTTTTTGAAACGACTTTGAATTTTTTTTCGAAACTGTTTACCTTTTAAAATTGAGGAAATTTACAAATTTAAAAGTATTTTTTTAGGTCATTATCAAGAAATGAGATTTTGATTGCCTTGCAAATGTTTAATTCTATGATGCAAACGAAAATGACTTGCCATTTTGTCAATGATTTCGATTAAATCGTATCGAATGAACTTTTTTGGCTGAGTAATTTTAATTTGGATACAGTTGCAGCCAAAATGTTGATATTTATGAATCACGAAAACTCAAAATACAATTCATGGAATGATTTGACTTTAAATGTACTGGTTTTTTCCCACAAGAATTTTCACTCTTTATTGTTTCTTAGAAATAGGTCTTGTTTTATGGGTGAATCATAACCTAAACTTAAATTGGAAGTTTACTTTAAGCTGCAATATTTGAAAATGAAATGATTATTTTAAATGTACATTGCATTTTATAATTTTGACTGTAATCCTTTTTTTGATTTATAATTTATGGTTGCTTTTTTTATGTTTAAACGCGATCTTATATTTTTATGGAAAATATTGCTTTTACTTAATATTTTTTAAACTACGATGAAACCGCTGTTTTTTCAAAAAATAATTTTGAAAAAATTGAAAATTGTTTGAAAAAATCTTTAATTTAAAACTTGAAAAATCGATACTGTCATTTAAAAAATCTGTGAATTGTCAACTATTATATAAAAACATTCTTGTAGAGAGTTATTTATCAAATAGCAACTGTGTGCACAAGTTTTGCAAAGTTGACTTTGCTAAAAACTGAGCTGAGAAAATTGAAAACTGCCTAGTGTTTGCGCACTATTACAAATGCATAACTAAAAGAATGATCAATGTCTAGATGCTTTTAATTCGAAAGTTTGTGAATTCGACTCCCTTTTCGAGAATTCGTAAATGCAATGGTTCCGTATCCACTTTAAGCCATATTATTGTGAACAGGCAGTAGTATGCAAACAATAACTATATATCAACATATCAAACCCAAAAACTTGGTACTATTTAGTGTTTCCACCTGTACTAAGAGATGAGCTGTCAGTCCTGTAGTTAACGCTCGCTAATTTATTTCAGCCATTCTTGAGTTAGATTCCCACCTCTAGCGTGGATTTATGTCCATGCCGTATTAGACCTCATGCTCCAAAAGAGTTCATAGAGCAACATGCAAATATATTAATTTACTGATAAATGTCACAAAATTAGATTATAAAATTACAATCTTAATCATTATTTATATCTATATTATTTATTTGCTTGAAGCTAAGCTCACGTGCTTTTGCGAGCAGTAACTTTCCATGGAAAACGACCCTAACTATTGAAGAAAAATTGCGCCCATCCTTTTTTGATCAGCGGTGTGATGGAAAAATCGCAAACAAGTTCGCTGTAGTTGAAGAAAAAAAAGCAATATTTTCGAAAATTAAAAAAAAAATAGTAAACATTACTATTTAAAAAAAAATTATGTAAGTTGGGGAAAAAGAGGGTGTATTTAGTATAAATATTTTTTTTCACTCAAATGATTACACATAGATGAATTTAAGAAGTCTGAAAAGAGCCACACAACTTCGCTCTTGAAGTGACTACAGTTCCGGAACGGTATGTATCGCGGCATAAGCAACTTTACATCGAATCCAAATCAGTGTTATTTACTCTTTGCTGTATTCAAATTGACGTTTTGAAGAATAGATGAGATATATTTTAAATCGCCAGAAGCATTATTCCAGACTGTGTAGCAATTCTCATTTCGACCCAAAAGAAAACTTAGCGGACAAACGATATATATATATATATATATATATATATATATATATATATATATATATATATATATATATATATATATATATATATATATATATATATATATTGGTTTACTAGTCTTTGTGTAAACTATTATAAATATGCTTAACTGTGTCTCCAGTTCAGTGTTTTATAAACTCGGGTATTTATTATAAAAATAACCGATTTCGAGCGAAATTCGTACGAAAAAAAGGTTATCTTTTGGAGGTTCTTTTAAAATTGTTTGACATAATCCAATCAAACCGTGATGCAGCGACGGTTACAGAGAAAACACCGAGGCGGCTTCATATCAAATTTCAAAATAACTGCTGCACCTGGGAATACAGTAGGCGGCGGCGGCGTTCTGATATCCGACGCAGTCCCGACCCATAAAAGACTCGGATTAAGTAAAAAGAGAGCAGCCACAAATAAATAAAAATAAAATGGCTCCCAATTTCTATTCCATAGATAAAGTGTACGTGTGGGACAGGGTAAGTGGAGAACGTTATAATTCCGGTATTAAATTCCAAAGGGGATAGGCCTTTTGCGACGAATATGGCTTTTCCAATTTGTCCTAGTGTCAGGTAAAGGGATATTTGAAGAAAGCCGTCAGTATGTCGCCAAGAAGATTATTTGGCGACACATTTAAAGGAAAATCTACAATCACAAAATACAAAAGAAACTTATGGTATCCGTGAAAATAATTTTATATGATTATATTTATTTTAATGGACAAAAGAAATAAGGTTTAAAATTTCAAACGATACTAGAATCGAACGTTTTTCTTTCCCTTAGAAATATATTTTTCTTAACTACATTAAAAAGTGTTCTTAATTACTTTTTATTTATTAATTCATTTATATGAGAGACTATTTTGTTTACATTGACTTTTACAATTTATTTATGTAAATATGCATATTAATGCATAGTTGATGTTATTTGGCTGCAGTTTCGATGGATATTTTAATTTTTTTGTTATACATTTGGCGACAATTTTGGTGAATTTTTAATTTTATCATTAGCATTTGCAAACAATGAGCTTAACTCTGTTTTTTACTGATTGTTCGCTTATGTAATAGTAATATTAACAATAATAGGCAGCATTTTTCCGAACATTAAATGTATCGAATCTTAAAATTTGGAATTGTTGTATTAGAAACATGCGACAAACCAAGGTTAACAACGGCCTTAGTATCACTAAAATTTGGATTAAATATATGAAAGAAGATGAGCTTTTTTCTCTATATTTGTATCTTTAGTTTTATACACGAAATTGATAGTAATTTAATCTCAAGTAATGATTAATATATTCATAATTATATACTGTATTTGAAAATACGTAAAATATAATGAGTTAAAAATACTCTATTAAACAATGCAATAATTAAACAATGTTACACCTGTTTTCTGGATACATTAAAACTCAGCTTTTTTAACAGCCTGTAAAAAAATATGAGAGACAAGGAAAAACATTTTTCGAATACTTCTTCAATTTGATATATTCCACTTTTTTTAACAGCGCAATTACTTATTAATTAAATAACTAATAGTTTCCTAACTGTCAAAATTCTGCATTCCCGATATATAAATTTAATATTCAAATCATCACAAACAAAAGTTTTTTGGATATAAGTATTTGGTTTTTTAAAATCATTAAGAATAAATTGTATAGTTACAAAAACGAAAAAGTGTTGTGAGCAATTTATTTTGAATAGTTGATTAAAATATTGATTTCCACTAATTCAAAAAAAATATATATATTGGTATATTTTATTAGAATTGTATGTTTAAATTTTCTTCTTATTTTTTTTTTTCAATTTTAAGGCTACTTGTTTAATATTAAATATAATCAGCTTAAATTCCACAATGTATTAAATTATGTATAAAAAGTACACTTAATTTACATTATAGAAACATTGAAAAAATTCAGACAGTTCAGAGTTCTATTTGATTAAATAAAATAGAAATATGAATCTCTTATTTTTGATGTTATAGAATTTTAATACCATTCGTATTTATAATTAAAAAAGAACACTTTAGAAATATAGCAATAATGTATGGATTATTGGAATTAAAAATAGATTTTTTTTTTTGGAATTATATATTCAATCCTCTAATAAAATTTAATCATAGTAATTCCATTTCATCAGCTCAAGTTTGTTAATTTAAACTTCTAAACTTACTAATCTTGTTTTTTTTTTTTTCTATTTGCTCTGTTACCGCATCTTCAAATAATTTTTATTTATGTTAAAAAATATCTGAAAAAAAAATATATATATATATATATATATATATATATATATATATATATATATATATATATATATATATATATATATATCAAAAAAATGAAAATGTTTCCCCCGAATCTTTTTCACTTTTTTATTTTATTATTATTATCAAAACGCTTCAAAAACTAAACTGTAAAAATCTTCTAGTGGCGACCGAATTCACTTTGGCGATATTGCACTGCCCAATTATTCCTCATTTCTTAGTGGTTTTTCACTGATACGGGAGATGAAGGGGAGGGATGAAACATAACAATGGGAGATTGGGCACAAAAGGGGGGGAGGAGAAACTGAGCAGGAGAATCCAGGAGTGCCTTCCTCTTCTCGCCATCAACGTTATTTATAAGATATTAAGGGTGGCTGTGCTTGGACTACCTCATGCGGGGGTGGATTTGGGGGAAGGAATATTGATGAGTCACAAAGAGAGGCGATGTTTGTGAGGCAGGAAGAATGGAGTTATTGTCGGGTTGGTATCGAAGTGGCTCTCCGGCGATATGGCTTGCGTCTCGCGTATCAACAGAAGAAATGGCGATACCTGAAAGGATTTGATAGGAAGAAAAATATTATTGGAAATGTTTTGTTTTGTGGAAGGAGTATCTAATTTGATTCCGTTTGGGATTTACTCGAATTCAGATTTTTTTTATTGCTCTCATATTTGAATTATAAATTTATCTTTGCTATATCCAAGTGTAGTCTTAAATAGAGATTCAATATTATTGCGTTTTCCTTTTAGCTTTTATGATTTCGTTTTGAGAGAGAGAGAGAGAGAAAGTAATTATAAATGAATTGTTTTTGGAATTTAACATATTATATGAAATGATAAGTGACATTTTTAGTTAGAATAAGTTAAATCTCTCTGAAATTTTTCTTGGTATTAATTTCGCGAAAATATTTTAGGAATATAAATAGTTTTAATTCTTAAATATATTTTTTTTTCTTTTAATGCCACTGAGCTGGTATCGGCATTTTGGCGCTTTCCTATCAACAGATCGCCAATTCTATTACCACATCATATTGGGTATAGATGCTTACATTGGCTCGAATCTATTTTAAATCCCATAGAGCGACTACCTCTAATTATCTACAATGTTTCTAATTTTTGTTGTTTACATTCGACTTATGACTTATTTTTCCATCAACTCTTGTTATTTTGAAGTTAATTAATAGTATTGAACTCCAATAATAATCAAACAATTTTACTTAATAAGTTTTTATAATTAACCATAAAGGGATTGCTTCTTTCTTCCCAGTTGAAACCATGACTAGCCATTTTATTTCAATTCTCATTGGTTTAAAATATTCGTGACGTCAGATAAAATTTCATCTACGTCACATCGTATGGTGACGGCTTGGTAAATCTGACTTGTTGACAAATTGGCTGCCTGCCTTGAAATCGCATTCTGCGAGCGGCAGCAAACAAGGCGAAGTTCACTATCGCATGTCTGAGAATAATGTTGAAGATCATTTTGTTAATAAACTGATTTCTTATGTAAAGATATTAAAGCATCGTTTTGAGAAACCGTTTTTCACTGATTCAAGCCATGAACACGTGAATAATGGAACAGAAAAAAAAATCAAATGAAGAAAAAACAAGACACAACATCCAATTTATGATTAGTTTAAATCGTCAAAGATGATTTAAAGTTTAAAAAATTGCATTAATTAATAGAATCCTTAATTAATAATTGTAATATTTGTAAACAATCTCTTTTGAATCTGAAAACTAATACTTTGCTTAAGCTTTTTTAATTTGCCTTCGGTTCAATAGTTCGTGTGTTTGAATCCCACCTTGGGCATGGATGTTTGTAGTGGTTCGGAATCCACTTTAAACCGTAGGCCCCAGTCTAATTAGCCCTCGTGTGCAAAAAATGACCGTTGAGCGACAAACAAACCAAAACCAAACTAAGCTTTTTTAATTATCTTTTTTTTTATTTGCATGCGTTCACATTGATTTGTGCAAATAGGTAAAATTTAAACCTTATGTAATTTGAAACTTGCAATATAATTTTGAAACGAATCATCTTTATACAGTGTTAGAACTGTTTAATTTTTACTGAAATATAAATACTGTTCTTAGAAAGTATGCAATTGTACTTTCTAATTTCAACCGTTTAAAATAAGTTATGTTTTCTTCTTTTCTTTGCAAAAAAATGGCCAAATTACAGCAGAATGGTTAACGCTATTAGCTTTTAGTTCAGTTTTTGGGTTCGAATCCCATCTTAGGTTTGTATTTGTGCTGTAGTTTGGAGTTCACTTTAAACTGTAAGTCCCGGTTTCATTAGACAAAAAAGTGACCGTTAAACGATAAAAAAATTGGTCCTATATTTTTATTGTGTATCAATTTTTAAATCTGCTATTAAAATTATATTTAAACAAAATGACAGGATTAATTAATCAATAAAGCTAACTTGAAATAATTCCTTAAAGATAAAACTTTAATTCATATACAGAAATTTTTATGCAGCCCCAGTAATTATTTATACACATTTAATTTTTTTATTAGAAAATGTGGTTAAGGAAAATAAAACGGATTCTCTGCCTCTCGATTATGCGTTAAAAATGAACAAAAAGCAAAGCAATTAGCGCAAGAAGAATCAAAAATTTTTAAATTTCCCCTAGTTTAGTGATATGTAACACCGTCCTATGTTTATGCCCTGTTTTCTCTTTTTTCTTCTACAGTTATTGCAAAAATTTCAAAATAGGAAAAATCAAGCATGGTGGTCAACTTTATTCCAAATATATCTCATTCTCGTACTATAGTTTAAATATTTTTCTTAAATGTTAAACAATTGCGCAATTTTGAAATTAATTTTGATAATAAGCGATTATTCATATTGTCTCTTGTATCCGCTCTGAACACTTTATCTAAAAATGATTTAGCTTTGTCTGTCAAGTACATAATGTACTTAAACCAAAATACATCAATGTGAATGATTAATTTGAGTTTTAATTATGGACTAAACCTCACCGGTATCAGTATTAATTTAATTATGATCATCACTAAATCAATGATTAAATGGAAAACGAGGAAAATATTATAAATTTAAGAATAATGGACCAGGGAAGTTTTCAAAATTAACCCCATATTCTTCCTCCGATATATCACGCTTTAATATCTCTCTCATAAATTCTCTCATTTCTTTAGTTGTCCACGTCAGCGCAATGTGAAACAGAACTTTGGAAGCTCTCAATATCGTGAGTAAGTAGCTCTGTGTGGCAGAATAGCTATGATGCACCCCCATCTTGTTTTTATGGACTGAAATACCCTTGCAGGACTGGGGGGAGGGTGGGGAATTGCGTTGACGAGGTGGGATAGGTGTCAAGGCATTAAAATCTGTCGACACGCATGACTCACCCCTCGGCATATCAACGGTATTCCAAGTCCAGCCTTCACTTTTCTCCCCCCCCCAGTGGGATGAGGGGTGGGGGTAGATCCTCACCCCATTTTCTCACATCTCTGAAGGGTCTTAAAACTGTCGCCTTCGATAATCTTTTCATTATTCCCTTCTCTTTAAGATTATGAATTTAATTTCCGTAACTACTGCTGGGAGTTATGTAAAGGTCTGGAGAGTCTTTCCAGTGATTTGCTTTTGGGGAGTGATTGCAGCGACCCCTTGCGGAAAGGATTTGGAAGTGTTTTGAATTTCTATAGCCTAAAGAGATTTAAAATCCAAGTCTTCGAGATTTTATGCGTTTAAACACTTTGTATTTGGTATCTGTTGAATTTTAGAGATGTTTAGAAATTTTTGTCCTTTAGAATATTGTTGTAATAAACCATAATGTGAATGGGAAACTTCCCATAAAAGAACATTTTTGAGATATTTATCGGTGAAATAAAAAATAATTTCAAATTCTTTTACTATATTAATAGTAGTTATTCTAATATATAGTATTCAATGGTTATAATAAGTGATTAAAATAAAGCTTATATATAATCTTTTATAAACTCGTGAACTGATTTTAAGTAAATATCTAAATATTTTACTTTTACATTATTATACTAATAGCTCAAAAACAATCAATAAAAAACGTTTCCTGTAAAAAAAATAATCATTAAAAGCAAACAAAGCATTTTCGATGGTAGGAAAATTTATAAAACAGTCGTTTAAAAAATGAGCTATTTCGGATACAAATTACAAGATAATAATCCAAAATTGCCTTTTCATGGAACCCAGTCACGAGTCATCAGTCATAAATCTACTTGAATCAAGTGACTAAGTCACTGAATAAAAAATAAATTGGCATTGAAAAGTTAAATAGTTGTGTAACTTAGTTGATAGAGTGAAGAATGGTTTATGTGTGTAAAAAAATTGTGCTTTTTCCCTGCTGTTCGTGAATGCTTTAGTTACGATGAAAATTATGTATTTTTATTATCGTCAGTTTAGAAAAACAAATTCTCCCATTTTCGTTGCCATACCTAACATTCAAATCTTGTTCTTAAGCAAGGAGAATTTGTCAAATTTTTTAAACTCTGTTTCAGTTAATAATCGATTCATTTCCAGAGATTTTTTTATATTATCGTTTTATTACTATATATAATCTTTAAAATTATACTACATTCATATAAAAGTGCAATAAAATTCTTATTAAATTTTATTGTCTATATATAGATTATATATCAAAATAATTTTTGTTATTTTAAAGCTAATAAATATTTTAATGATACCTATTATGGAATTTAGAATTCTCGATAGATAGAGGTCGCTAATATAGACTGAATTTGACTTCATCCGTATAATTGATGTTCTAATTTATTTAGTTTTTAGGATACAAAATATTGCTATTTAAATCATATTCTATAATTAATTTGGTGATTAATATATATTGATAATTATGATTATATATATATGTATATATATAGATAAAAAATCATAGTTTTTTAATTGTATAATTGCGAGCGATAGTAAATGTAAAGTTATAGAAAAAGCTGTTTGGCAACAAATAAAAACGAGAACAAAAAATAATTTTTTTCATTGTAAGAGTTAGCGTGCATAACTTCATATAGAAGATAAATTTCCTGTAATAAGAGATAGAGGTATGTCAATAAAATGATATTTTATAATTTAAGAACATTTGATTCGAATAAGCCTTACAATATATATCTATATATATATTTAAAAACATTGCTTTATATCATTTTTACTGAATATTGTAGAAAATGTATGGCTGCTAATTGCCATTGATTGATTACTTGACTTGTGTTTGTGACGTGACGACGTGTCTAATTTTTTTTTCTAAGCGATCATGGAATTGAAATTTTGTTTAGAGGTGTTTCCTCATCCGCGAAAATTCCACTGCGGGTCTATTACTTGACGGTAAGGATATTATGCTTGGTATTTAGTCTACGCTCTTGAATGCAGGATGGTGATGTTTACAGAGTGAGGAGATATTCTCTGGTGTAAACTATACGTGGCCCTAAACGTCTTTTCTGCATCGTTGAACGCTGCATTTTTTCCACCGGTGAACCTTGAAACGACATCTTGACCAGGAGTTGAGTTGTTTTCTTTCTCACTCTGACAAAATCATTTTGTTTTGACGTATCTTACAATCAGTGTCCCTTGACGATTGGTGTGTGAATTTTTCTTTACTCTTTGGTATTTTTAGAATCAGTTTACTATTCAATGGAATCTGGGAATTAGTTTTTTCGTTCTGTCTTTGAAACACGTTTTTTCTTAGTCCTGTTGTGGCGGATGGAATGCGATTTTATTTATTTTAGAAGTAATTGCCTTTTTCCGAGATTTTATTTTTTCTTTTAATATTCACATTTTTAATTTTATATGCATTTTGAATGCTATATTCTAGGATATATGCATATATTTGTATTTAATGTCTTCATTAAAATCGATTGTGAGGTATATATATATTTATTAAATAATCTCTGAACGTTCCGTAATACAAGACTAAAATATTTATAAATTAATCGATATATTTGTAAATTGTATACAAGATTTTAAAATTTATTTTAAACTTTTTATTGTTATTTTATTAAGGAATAATTGATTTGTCAAAAATAAATCATGATATTTATTTAAAATAGTGGCTCTTAAACTAGAGATGACAAAATTATCTTATTTCTTAAAACAATGTTTTCGGTGATTTGCGAAAAATTATTAAATTTTAAAGTTTATTTTGGCGTGGAAGTATTTAACTTTAATAATATTTAATATATACTCCCAAATCTTTATTTCAATTATAATTATTTTTAAATAAATTATTTACATAAATGTGTACAGTGGAAATTTTTTTTAAATATTTGATAGAAAGGAAACACTTATTAATAAATTTAATGAATTGTGTATACAGTTTAACTTTTTTAATCCATTTTTATGTCAGTTTTTTTTTTAAACCATAAAGTGGTGGTTTTTTTAGTAACTGTTGACACATCCTGAGCACGCCACTTTATTACGATTACTCATTCATATGAACTATTCTTGACGTCGGGTGATATTTCATCCACTTCACATTGTATTGAGATGGAGTTGTAAATCCGAATTGTCCACGATTTGCTGCCTGCCTTCGAATCGCAATCTACGAGCGGCAGCAAACAAGGCGATATTCACCATCAAATGTCGGAGAAAATTGTTGAAGTTTATTTTGTTAATAAAATGATTTCTTATATGTATAAGGAGCAAAACATCGGTTTTAGAAGCCGTTTACCTTTGATTCAAACCCTTAACACACAAACAATTGAACAGCAGAAAGAGCAAAATGAAAAAGAAGTGACTAAACATCCACATTATGGTTAATTTAAACTGGCAAGGCCGATTTAAGTATTTAAAAATTTCATTAATTAATAGAATTTTAAATTATAATGATTGCAGTATTTGTTATCTTAACACTATTGCTTGCTTACGCCAACATTAAAAAATTTTTTTTAATTAATATTTTTAAAATAATAAAAAGCAGATTTGTGTGAAGCATAGGCTCAAAAAGTTCGTTAAATTTCTTAAAATTGTTTTGCTCATTTTTTTATTAAAACCTTGATGGGATATTTTTAAAGCATCACACAAAATTTGAATTTATCTTTAAGATAATTAATTCGTCTTATTAATTCATTCATTGGGATTAAAGTAATTCAAACTATCTAATTATTGAGTTAAATCTCTGCCAAAGAGATTTTAATAACAATTTTTATTGCTCTTGTTAAAACAGACAAGCCAAGTTTATCCCCATCGATCCAGAATAAGGTAGCTGTCATTGATTTGTTTGCAGTCATTCCCAAAATGGCCGCCTAAAATTATTGCCAACTTCAAAATATGCGCATTCATCTTGTTATATTCGATACGTAAATCTTTTAAATGTAGCATCTTAAGTGAATCGCAGTTATAAGGATAATTAGCGATTTACTGATATCCGTAAAAGTCTGAAATGAAGATGTTTAGGATTCCCTCCATGTTAAACAGTTTAGCTTGGTTCCACAAATTAATAACAGAAATATTAAAAATGAACTAGTATCCCTAGTAACTTAGTTTTTTTCTCTTTTTAATATTGCATGTTTTAGAGACATTAGAGTATTTGGTAATGAGAAAATTAACTGACTTGATATTGAGCTAAGCTATGTAAAACAAAATATTGTTGTGGTTATCAGATTACTAAATCCTTGTCATAAAACATTTAAAGCCTTTATTTGTTTGCCTAAATGTAAAGGAATTCTAGTTCTGCAAATTTGATTTTCATTGCAATTATATTGAAAGCCGAGCTGGCAGCCGAATGGTTAGCGCTCTTGGCTTCGGTTCAACAGTTCGTGGGTTCGAATCCCACCTTGGGCATGGATGTTTGTAGTGGTTCGGAATCCACTTTAAACCGTAAGTCCCGGTCTAATTAGCCCTCGTGTGCAAAAAATGACCGTTGAGCGACAAACAAACAAAACAAACAAACAAACAAACAAAAGCAATTATATTGAAAAATAAACATAAGCTATCACATTACAACTGTTGAATATTTTTTGCTTATGAGCAAAGGGGTTGTTGATGAAACTAATTCATATATTCTTCTTAAAATTATTTTTTTGCGCAGTAGTAGTAAATATTTAATTTCAAGGTTTACATGCCGTGTCAGTTTTTATTTTGTAATTATACTTAATACAGTAATATTTTTGATTTCTTAATATCGTTGTGTGAAAGATGCGTCGAATTGTATTTGTAGTTTGTACATACATACTAAAGTCATCAGTGTAATGTTCTAAAATTTAAAAATATTACATTTATCTGAAACGGCAACATTTATTTTCATTGTAATCTGGCTGCCAAATATTTTTCAGACTGAAGAAAAATTTCAGAAAAACTGCTATCAAAAAGTGATATTTATGCTTTTACTTTCCCATATTAGTTTCTTCTATATTTCATTGGGGAAAATAGAGTGTCTTCAAATAACTTTTTTTACAATTTAAATTATTCGTTTTGCAAAAGATAAGTTGATTTTCTAAGACAAATATAGTATTATTACATTTATTTGAATCTTGTATTTAACTATCTTATATTGTTTATCTAATATAAATTTTCATACTTGATAAATAAGATAATAAATTAAAGATAAAAAAAATCAAATGTTTATAAGAATGTTTAAAAGTTTGTAGAAATCATAAGATACATGGAAGTTTGATTTAAGTAGTAAAAAGACTATTTTATACCTGCACGGAGCAATTCGAAATCTATTTTTTTGGCTTCAAATCGTTTGCTTGTCAACTCATTTCATTCGATATCAAATTTGTCGACTTATTCCTTCATATTCTTCTCGAACTTGTCTGTTTGCCGCTGCTGAATAGATATTCTCTCCGTTTGTCACGAATCGGGAATATTTCCTTCACAGAACTCACAACTCTTCGTTTTATTGAGAATGCCGAGCTGGAAACGATTTGGAATACGGAATACATTCCATTAGAAACGATTCCTTTCAATTCGTCATCGAAATTGATGCAAATGGAATTTTCATTTGCCTCATTGTGTCCTTGCGTTCCGGTACGCGAATCACGAATCCAGTTTTGTCCCTCTTTTTTCCCTTCCCCTTTCCTTTCTCCAGTTTTCCCTTTTACCCCACTCTTTTAGAAATAAACCTCTAATTTGATTTTGGCGTCTGATTAGATGGAGCGAGTCTTAACTTTGCGATTGGAACCTCATTTCTTACCCTCCGCAAGACGTTCCATATTGTCTTCTGTGAATTCGAAAAGCTGTAGTTCTTACTTGCGTTTTGTATGTAAAAATATGCTTAATGTAAAAGTTCTTAGAGTTTATTTTAGGTTATATTTATTTCAGAATCTAAATATACTCTGATTTAAATAAAGTGTCACTGAATTAAATGCATTGCATTTTGTGAAACTTATTGGAGAGGCACTTCTTTTGTGGACACAAAATAAATTTTGAAAAATAAGGCAACGCTAAAAAATATGTTGTATAAGTAAAATAGTCAAGAAACAGTTCGGCAACAGAAACTAGTCATTAAAGACAATCTTAAATTCGATTTCTTAAATTTTAAATTGAACGACGTTATTATATACTTTTTATTTAATCGTAGTGGATATACTTAAAAATATAACATTGCAGTTTAATGTGGTTGCGAGGTAATTTCTAGTTAATTTGCTTTTAATCTGAAATACTTTGATTTTAATGCTGCAATCAATTTGCGTAGCCTTAGTTGTTCTTGGAGTCACTTTTGTCAAAAAACATGTTTATTTATTTATTTATTTATTTTTAGTATTTGAAAGGGAAATAAGATAAATGAGAGTGATAGATGTTTTTTTTAATTATAAAAAATGATATAGCCGATATTGAATGCCCAAGTATTTAATGCTTTTTGTGCATGGTGTCAAAAATAAACCTGCCATTGTGTTTAGTAGGCAAATATTTTTGTATATTTATTAAAACATTTTACTTTAGTTATAAGGGACCCAATATCGTAAATACTGAACGATGTTATATTTATTATCAACAGTTAATTTGAAATTTATTCGCAAAAAAATTTTGCTCTTGAAAAGCGTAATATATATATGAAAAGCCCATTTTTATTTCTTTGGTTTTGGAAACATACTCATAAAACTATTTTAAATACATTTTACATTAATTTACAACAAGAATGTTGAATCACAACAATTCATCATGCTTTTTTTTAAGTTATGCGAATCCATTACATTTTCAGAAAAAAAAGAAAGGAAAAAAGAAAACGGTATCGCGTGTTTTAATTTTCAAGAAGGCACCATTCGAAGCGTGAAAAAATATATATAGTATCAGCTGTGACGCGCTCTTGTCAGTGTCGAGGACATCTGCAACTCAACTCCGCTCGACTTGGCCCCATACTTCAAACAGGAGAAGCTTGACATCTTTTCCAATTATTTCAAGACTCTGACAATTTTTCATTATGTCAACGGGAGAATTCCTGTGCCTCTTCACCCCTCCCCCTTTACTGTACGCATGTGAAGTCAAAATTTGGTTAGTGATATGGTTGGGAAACTAACTGCGAGAATTGCTGTTGAAAATGAAATTGTGGATTAATTTCATAGTAGATTGGATAATGTGAAGGTATGTTTGGGTGTGTTTGCTGTTAGTTTTTTTCCACGGTATTTTTTAACCCATAATTCGGTAAGAAAATGTTAGGAAATAATTTTTCTTCCCATAATGTCCTCATTTTTCTTAATGCCATGTTGTAAAAATGTTGATTTTGAAGTAGCAGCATTTACGCTTTTTTTAATGACGTACTTATATATTACTACCTCGTGGGTACTTTATTAATTTAATAAAATGACATTAATATCAAGAAAAATCATAATCTATCTTAGCGAGTGCACGTAAATAATTAATCTTGCGAATTTTATTTCTGGAATATGCATTTTTGGAAACAAGAACACTCTACAAAAATTTTAAAAATAGCTAAAAAGAAATAAAGTTATTTATTTATTAATTTTTTTTTATAAATGTAAGAAATTATTTTTTTCCTTAAGTTTTTCTGCGAGTTTTACGTGTAAATTTATAAATGAAAGGATTTTGTTTTCAGAAATGCTCATTTTGAAATAAAGATTTTCTGTTAAGAATAAAAAATGCTTGGCGTTTAAATTATTTGGTTTCATAACTTACTACGTCAAAAATACTACTACAGAATATGGTTAGTTAAAAAAATTTGCCCCAAAAAGCATAATATATATGTTTGTATACAAAACTCCAAAATATAAACAAATCATTGAAAGAAAATTATCATTTATTTTACTGTTTAAGTATTGAAAACAAATTCAATAATTAACATTAGACTTCTACGCTTAACTTATATCAACACATGTTTGTTTTAATAATGTAAGAATAGAGAATTGGAGATTTTATAATGGAATAGAGCTTAAAAAATAATATAATTTGAATATAAAAAGCATACTTTTGCAGTTTATCAGAATCATTGAAGCACATAATCAAACGAAGTAAATTTTTAGGTATGTCGAATAAAATCTTTAAAACAATCAATAAACCGAGATAAATATTTAGATATTTCGAAAAAAAAAATAAATAATAAATAACATTCAATTTGTTATGCTAATAAATTCTACAATGTTCTTAGATTTCTTTTTCAAATTAAAGCTTTTTAAAATGTGTAAATATAACTAAGCTAATTTAATACTGCTTTTATTTTGCACAAATCATCCTTTATCTATGAAGGAAATAAATTAATTTATTGATATTTATTTTTAAGTTTTTTAAATTCAATATTTTGTCAGTATCAAAGTCAGTATTTTGTATTAATCATATTTAATCTTGAATTCTAATATATATATATATATATATGTTGGAAAGGGAAAACTAATAGATTCAATGCTTTGTTTAATCATTCCAATGCTTTTTTACTTGTCATATGAAATGATGAAAAACAAAGTCTGTCAAGATCTTGAGCTATGGAAATACCATTTCATGCTTGTCGAATAGAAAAAGACATCAACTTAGATGAAGAATAGTAAGATAAACATATTCTTCTGTTATAATTTAAGACTAAAATCTAAAGCCGAAAAAAGATGTCAGTTCATTTTGGGCATCTCAGTCATTCGGATGTTGATTATTTTGGATATCTGACAAAATTTTCAATAACGGAACATCGCATTTATATGTTATGAAGGATAGTAATATAGTTCTTCAGTAAAAAAATATTTAAAAAAAGTGAAAAACTATTCATACCACCAGTTTTAGTGCCGAACTTGCTGTCGAATAGTTAGTGTTCTGGTCTTCTGTTCAGTAGTTCGTGAGTTCAATTCTCACCTAGGCGTAGGTGTCTGTTGTGGCTCGGAATCCATTTTAAACTTGCCTTGGTATTATTAGGTCTCGTGTGCAAAAGATAACCTCTGAGCGCCAAACTACCACCTTTGGCGGCAAGTGTTATACACTTAAATGGCGCGCCGACTGGAAAAATTAGAAATTCACAATTCTTTACCATAAACGAGTAAAATTACTACTGTAATATAAAAACAGAAGAGGAAAACAATAAACTGAAAGTGGCAGAAAGTGAACCAAACTTCCATCTCGGGGAAAGTGTTGAGAAATCAAAGTGTAAGATTGCGTCACATTTTGCGATTCACTGAACAAATTATGAAAAAAAGTAAGAAATCAATGCTTACTAAATGTTAGTGATTAAAACACTGTCGAGGCCAACTATTTGGCTGTAATTATTAGTCAAATTCACACACGATATATAATATTTCGTTGTATGAAATTCGTATACCTCGTAAAAAAATTTTCCAGCATAAATTCTAATGCTGTTGCAGCATACTAAAAGATTGTAATCTTAATTATGGTTTAGGAACTTTTTTGTTATTCATATTCTTTCCAAATCTTTTTTGTTTTCCCATTATTTCCGTCTTTTAGTGGACTAAAAATGTTTTTGGAAACCAGTTCAAGAACTAGATTTTATAGATTATTTAAATGTGAGACAGCGTCAGTTTAATGATAATATATGCAAACAATTATATTTCACTTGTATAGAATTGATCATAAATTTTTTTGTATTATCTGATAATAAAAGAATGTTTAATGCTGTTTTAATCGTATTTTATGTAAAACTAGACAAAAGCATACCTTAAAATTTCATTCGCTATCCCATTTTTAATTAGTTCTATGCGAAATCCGTTGAAGGATAAATGGAAGAAAGAAAATGCTATGGAATCATTTTTCTTCATATTTTCATTTTGGCTAAAATTTTTGACAAAAAAATTAGATGAACATAAAAAGAAAAATAGATTAGTTAAATATTTTTATTGGAAATGGGTTGAGTTCAGTTCTGTAAAATATGCAAATGTAACAGAAGAAAGAAAATTAAGCACAGAATTGATGAGAATAAAAAAACGTCATGTGTTAGGATGCACCATGTGTCAGTGGGCTGCACTCGATTCCAGCCACTTGAACAACAGAAGATGGATGTTGTACTTCTACTTTCTGCATGCACATACATTAAAGTGAATAGTTGGGATATTTTTTATTTTCTTCCTTGCAACAAATGAATATTCTCTATTATCTATTGAAAATCATCCCAACAGAAAAGATCCCAATAAATGTTCAAAGGCTGTATAACAACCTCAGTTTCTATTAGACCTCAATATTTGGCATCCAAATATAAATGCTGGAATTTTAACTAAAAGGGCTATAATGGTAGTGCAATGTATTGATTTTCATTATGTTTGACGGCAAATATTTCTACGACTATGAAATTTTGAAAATACTTAAAATACAACTTAATATTCTTCATGTTGAAATACTTCAGATGACTTAAATTATATTGTTTTAAAAATAGTCACTGAACTGTTATACAGATTTTACTGGAAATTGTTAAGCCATATATGTGAATAACAGATTACTATCTGCATATAATAATTTTTCCAGTACCAAACTGATTTCTTGTCAGTGGAAAAGATTCATATAGATCCAAAAATATTGAATTCTTTTGACAAAAATATCAAACATATTTTAAAGTGCAATCATGCATGTCACATACAACTGCTAAAAATGTGAATTTGTTTTCTATGTTCAAATTTATTCTTATCACGCAAACTCTTTAAAGCCATTTTACTTCTACTACAAAAAGTTAGCCACAAGACTTATTGTATTTCATATATTAAACTGGAGAAAAACACGCTGTATATGTTATTTATAATAGAGTGTGAATTTATTAGTTTAATGAATCAATATCAATAAATGCATCTTGGTTGTTTGTATTGGCAAATTTTTAACCTAGTTCGAGTATTGTTAATTGTTAATCCAGTTCGAATATTAATATTGATGTCATTCACAATTACAAAAGAACCATAAAATGAGTGTTCATATCTTTTAAAATGTGCTATAATTTGCTATACAAGACAAATGATATTGATTTGGAGAGGTTTTAGAATTATTCTATAAATTTTATCTATTACGTTTCGATTTAAAAATTTTGGATATTTGTGTAACTTTCTTTATTCTCTGTCTCTGTTAACATAGTCCGTTATTTGAATTCAATTTTAAATGGGGCCAATAAACATCATTTTTATTTCAATTTTATAATGAATTTTCAACTTCTTTAGTTTAAATTGAATCTCTTGTTTATATTTTATATTCATCATTTTTGTCATTAAGTCTTAAAATCTATTTTTTGGACGTAAACACATCTATTTTCAATATATAAATTAAGCGAATATTTATTTTAAAAATGGCACTATTAATTCTTGTTTCCTTATATTTTGTAAGTACGCTTCATTTAGGACTTCCTAAAGATCTTTACAAAATTCTTATTTTTATAAATTCAGTTTTAATCGATATATGGCTTGCATACTAATTTATAATTCGTGAATTAACAAAAGCTACATTTTTAAAAGAAAGTTCTGTTTTTGTGCTTATAATCTTATATGATCATATTTTTTATTTACTTTATATTTGTTAATAATCATATGCTAGTACTAAATAGTTCTATTCGAGTTTGCCAATATTTTTTTTTACCGATTTGTTCAGTGAAAAAAAAAAAAGTTCAGTCAGAAGTTCTCTTAAAATACTTCGGTTTTTGGAGGACTGATATTCATCATGTTTTTTGTTGACAAAGTTTTCTTAAACGATACATTTTTATTAGACAATTTTCATCCCCATATCAAAAATCGCCACTATATTTTAGCCATTTTTTTATCGCCATATCTATTAAAGTCCATGCTGAATCTATTTTAAATGTGCCAAATTATCATCTATACTATCGCCAATTTTGTTATGTATGTTATTAGAATGAATAAGGAATATATATCTATATTTCCTTCTAATAGAAAATCCTGTAACAGCATATAAAAATGAAAATTAATTTTAAGACTTAAGAATTCATATATTACATTTTATGTTCCCTGTGCCCATTTATCAAATTAAAAAAGTAATGCAAACATAATTATATATTGGTGATTGCATATAATTTCAAAACTGTTAAAAATTCCATACATGAGCCTTGAAAAAAATTGTTTTTGGAGTCTCCATGAGAAAAGGAATGTGTATATTTATCTGCATAGCGAGAGCATTAAATTATGATTAAAAAAACCATCCACAAAAGATACTGAGAAGCTTCAGTGGCGATATTTTTATTTAATTGTAACTGACAAGACAAATTTACTTAATGCCTTCTTTTCCATATCTTTATTCTATCACTTAGCGGGTTATTAGTGCTCTTTAGCAGCTAGTAAAAGAATGAAAAAGAGCATAATAGCGTAAATCTTTGCCTACGGTATGTCGTTGCCACATCGTTAAGAGCTAATGAATGTAATTAAGGTTGACACTCGACGACGAGTAACGCGAGTGTTTTTATTAAATATATTATGATAATATTAGCGACTAAAAGACCTTGTTATAACGGTTCTAAAGAACAGCTATTTTTGTTCGAAATCTCTTTCGAAGTATGAATTTTTCGTCTGCAATTCCATGGTTTGCATATTTTTTAAAATCCAGATGGCTCCATTTGTTCTCAGAACCGCCATGTGTCAATTTTAATGACTTTAGATTTCGACTAGACAGAATAAATTTATCATCTATGTAGATCGTATAATGTGATGCATTCTTTTAGTTTAATGTGATTTTTTTCTTGTTTCTTTTGGGGAGTGAATATGCGAAATTCGTGAAAGCAGAAACATTCGTTTTAATTTGTTTTACGAATCTGCTTTTATTAAATTAGATTTTCTATATTTAAATAGAAGAATTTAACGAGATTAAATGTTTTGTTTATAAGTCTTAGATGTTTATCGATTTATATAAGTACAATAATTCTAAAATATTTATTTTAATAAAGACAATTCATATGTATTCCAAGTTTTATAATAAATTACTCTAACGCAGTTTTTCCATTTTTATAATTCCTCCTAAGATAGTCGTTTGATTCAACAAGTTCGTAATACCATAGATGAACGTTTCACTTTTCAGTTTAGAAAATCGTGACTGTAATTCTTAGCAAGGGCATGCATACATTGATTTGGAATTCATTTAACAAAATCGAATTAGCTTTGAATTTACTATTTGTTTTAGTGGTGGGATTGTATTCTTTAGAGTGAAAGAATTCGTTCTCATACGCTGTTGAACAAAAGAATATAAATATTCCATTACTGCTGTATGCATGTATATTTCTGGAGTTTGTTTGGGTGGAGTTTTCCAAGTTTCCTTTTCTGCAACCTATGATATAGCTCATCATCTATGAAATGTCTTGTCGAAATTGACACACGGCAAGTGAGGCCATGGTAGCATGATTGGTTGGGGCTTCATTTCTCATTATCGGAAAGTAGTGAGTTCGAATACTGGACCGAAAGTCCATAGTGTTCGCTAATGACGACTGGGCAAGTTAAAGCTGGGCATGGTCACAATGTCCTCCAAGTGAAATAATACTTCTGGGGTGGCAAACCAAATATTGGGGCTCTTTTGCTTGGTCCTTGCTTCAAAATCGCAAAGATTCCACCCGACTGGTCCTATCTAACTGCTTCCCTATTCCTAGCCGAACTCAGGGCTAGGTATAAGGAAGCATGCTGGTGCAACTACAACATATGGCAGATATTCAAATGCGCGTTACATGTCCTTCACCTATTAAACTATACGTGGTGTCAACCAATTATCATACTCGTTACTACACTCTTTATTGGTTCCTGATTTCTTTTTAGACTTATTGCCGTTAATCTTGACTTGTTGCTTCTAATTAGAAATTCCCAAATTACTGAAGTCCTCTTCAACTCGATCTCTTTAACGCTGGCTCTACATCTGAATCTGCTAGATTATCTTTTAGGAGTCTTAATTGACCCATTTATTTCCATTCTCTCAATATCACCTACCCATTGCATTTTCCTTTTTCATCTCTATATGTGGTAAAACAAACCATCCAACCAAGCATGCATCAGTTTTTACGCGCCATGGATTTAAGGTCATATATTACTTTTACCTATTTGATGCGATAAAAGTTTCCTCGCTTTAACTAAAATTTTATTTAATTTTTCGAAACAATTAAGTAAGCTGTGTTAGAAATTGGACAAAATTCTGTTCACTGATATCTCATTCATTGTTACAAAAATTTTATTAATGACCATTGCTAACTGAAAAATAAATTGCAATATATATATAACTAAAAACACTCATATGTTTTGAAAATGCTTTTATTTAAATACAACATGGGGGAATTTCAATAATAATGTATGTATATATATCAGCAGAAATTTATCATGAGATTTGAAATTTTTAAATTTTCATTTCGCTTCAGTGGTCTATTAGAATAAAAATAATTATTTTCATTAATTTTGTAACTTTCTAATGTACGAAATTTTGACAAATATAATTAAAATTTGTTTCTAGCATATGACGGATGCTAGAACTATATGCTAGTTTAACTGCACATAGTATAACATATGCTAGTTTAACTGACATTTTATAGAGTATATTTTATACATGATCAAATAATATCTATGAAATTGTTTTTAAATAATATTTTGTTTAAAAATAATTTTTACATTCAAAAACTAGTTGCAGAATGGACAATGTTCTAACCTTCTGTTCAATGAATTGCGGTTTTGAATTCCACTTAAAAACATTTCTCGAGGTCTAGTGGCTCTGAATCCACTTTAAACTATAAGTTCCATTCTAAATTACGATCACGAACAAAATGTGTCCGTAGAACCAGCAAATAAACAAATCTCCAGCTCAGATGTTCCAGAATTCGACGACTGCATTCGATGTGTATGCTTATAGTTATTCTGAATATTTTTAACTAGTATGCCCTGGTCGAATTAGCATGTGATACAAAAAATAATTGTAAAACAAAAAATCAAAACAAACCATTGAGCCCAAACAGCAAAAATTAATTAAAGCATGATTTCACTTAAATATGGAAGACTTGGAGTAATTTCAAGCATTTTATTTTGTAACTAGTATTTTTTACATTGCAGTGACGTATTAATTTTCATTAAATTTAATTGTCATTCTTCTTGCTGGTGTGAGCAAAAAAATAAACTTTTGATTGTAGTTACATTTTTAAAATTCATGCATTCTAAATCACACGACAGGAGCAGTGTTTGCAAAATTACTTGTTTTCTTCGAAATAAATCGATTTTTCAACCCACATAAGTGTGAAATACTATTGTTTTGCCTACTTAAAATATGTATCAAATAAAAATATATGTGAGAACTTAATTTTTTTTAAAAGATAGACTTATAAAACTTTGATTTTAGAATTGATTCGAAATCATAGTTAAGGAGAATTTTAATTTTGTGACGCCATTACTTAAATTCATGTTAATTATTTCATGAATTTCTCATTCATGAATGTAATAAGTAATTAAAAATAAAAATCTCTTTTTTAATTTTGAGTCTAAAATTTCTTAAATAAAAACCGCTAATTTTTATAATAAACTAGATGAATATTGACCATTTATTTCATTAAAGTATCATAATTTAATCACTAATCAAGCAAGATTTCCAGACATATTTGCTTTTGGTTGTAGGATTAAAATCAAATTTATTACATATATATAAAACCTGTATAAAATAAAAAATATGGTACTGTGCTTACTAATCAGAAAATAAAAATGAATCCATATCAAAATTCTTTCCATTACTGTTTAAAAAAGGTAAATAAATAAATATAAATAAACCACTTTTAGTAGAAAGCATTTTAAGTCACCTTTCTACCTTTCTTGTCTGCTTGAAAATGTTTCCTTTCATCTGAGTTTTTCATTCAAAATTTTTAATAACACTCTATGCTGATTATAAAACTATTTCTTAATGTTTGATATTTTCTTGTTAAATTTAAATCCCTCTTCCACACAAGGATAAGCTCTATAACTTCATTTATAGAAGATTCCTATAATAATTGTGGGTATATTGGTTTAGTTTCTCCGAATTCGAAGCTAATTTCATTAACTTAGCTGTTTTTAACATTCTTGTTTGCCCATTAACTTTATTCTCCCACGGCCACATCAGCAGCCCCCAGAGATATTAGACTTAGTAGGAAACCGTAATCTTGTTGTATTAGTCAGGGTATTGGACAGAATATTCTCTTCCTTTATTATGTTGCTGGATCGGGGTTGGTTCTAGTCGTAGCAAATTAGAAGGCTATGTAGACTATCAACCCTTAACAAAGCACCGAAGGGATTGTCTTTACCTCAAGCACAATAAGGGGAGCGATTTATGACCAGAATTAAGCCTACATCCTTCATGGCAGACCCTCTACCCTCAATCCAATAAAATGTCCTGGAGAACGAGGGGTGCTTTAAATGAAACACCTGGTCGTTTTGGTCATCAAAGGGGTTTTGACAGCACCCCCATCTGTACAAAATGGTCCTTGGTTGAGTTGGTGCTCAATTGAGCATTGCCTACGCAGGAGGTACAGAACAGCTTGTAGCTACCAGCACTGTAGTTTGGTACTGTATTGTTCTCATTCGTTTTAGTTATGGATACTTGCTCCTTAATTGTTACCTGACATTTTGCTGACAGCGGCCTATAATTAATTTTGCTCGACTTGAAAAAGGAGATCGGGGGAGATTTTGTGAATCTTCACCGCCCTTCTAAAGATAATTGATAACTTCGGGTCCCAAATGCGGGCGAAATATGGTATGCAGCCTCCATAAGCTATTGTAAGCTGAGAAAAATGTTCCTGTGAGAATCTGCAGACAGGTGTCAGATGTTGATTTATTGATGGCTTTGTAGAACTTTCTTTGATTTTTTTTTTTAACTTCTTACAGACTGCTGTCCTGAGTGTAATTTTTTCAAACTATCAAATTCTTTTATTAAAATGCTTAATTTGTGATCTGACTGGTCAATATCATTTTCAATATTACATTAAAATATCACATCTCTGTTGTAAGTGTATACTACTTGGGTTATCGAAAAAGTTAAAAGAGTTGATTTAAAAAGGCGAAGTTGATTTAGTTTATAGAACTGTCACGTATTTTTATTTCAGTTATAATATAAATTTATTATAATAAAATTATGGGGCATTTACATTCTTATTTTTTGTCGAGATTTTGTTTTGAAAATTAAATTCTCTTGAATTCCCCCGAAACTTTTATTTCATTAATGGAAATCGAAAACTTCAATTTCTGAAGGTGTTAGGAAATTTAGCGATCATCTTTGGAGTTCTCTCTATAAATGAAACTGCTAATGTTTTTAGCAGAATTTTTTTTATTATTAAAGTTAAAAGAAAACTTAAGGTAGAGACTTTGACGAAATTTATTTTTCAGTAATCATTCGTATTTTTTTTTATACAATCCTTTATTTCAACAGAAGACAATATTAATAAAATTCTGATATTTTATACTAGTGGCTAAATAAGTATTATCTTATCCGTTTATATTTTTAATAGAGCACACTATGACTCAGTAAACTCTACAATTCCTGGCTGGAATCCCAAGTATTAGTATAACCATACTTTGTTATTTTATGAACAGTGGAACATTTCCGATTCTTTCCCATGACCTGCTAAGTTTTGTTACTCTGTGATCCGAAATATTTGTGATTGTAATGGATTTCCGAAATCCCTGTCGAAACTTTATTTCATGAACACTATATGAAAATAAAAAGCGCGCTGATGGTTGCACCCTACTGTTGCCAATATCCTGAAGAATATTTATGTTAGGTGGAAAAAAATTCTTTAATCGTATTTGGTTTCTCTATGGGGATGCTTCGTTGGTATTGCTTGTCTGATCGGAATTATATTCTTGGTGAATTTTTCGATTGTTGTGTGCTTTCTGGAAAGGGAATTCTGTGATAAGTATGTGCCATATTGCTGAAGAAACATCTATTAATTAAAAGGAAGAAAAACAGTTTGTGAAGTTCAAAGATCAGGCTGCATTTTATTTGTTTTTTTATTAACTTCAATCAAATTAATATTGCTTATTTTTTTCTGGCATGGCATATGTAACAATATTTAAGTTATTAAAGTTTGTTTTTCCTGCAATTACATGAAAATTTTAAATTTTAAGTGCTTTTAGTTATTTATTAAGCATATTTTTTTAATTTCTGTTCTTATAAATTTATGTTTAAATAAAAGTTGTGTAATTTAATAAACAAATAAATAAATATTAATATACACTAGGTTCATTTTCACATATACAATACGAATGCTCTTTTTTGCATTTGACAGTTTACATATTTAAAAAAAATAAAAAAAACTATAGAACTCTTAATCTAAATTTTGGTATTGTGTATGTATGCAATTCACATAATATAAAAGAATTTCTTCAGCTAAAAAATCTAAATATGCTAATTTTAGCAAATATAATTTCTATTAATGCAAACGAATTCCTACCAGCGAATTTTTTGCAGCTTCCCTAATAATTTTCCATGCGAGATTATAGGTTTTTGTATAGTTAAAAATATAATTATTATTCCAAGATTTGTTTTATTTTCTGTAGTCTTGAAAATTAGAATGTTGAAATCGTGCCAATTGAATATTTTCTTTGTGTGCGTGTAATTTTCCTATTAATTGCGCATGCGTATTGATTTTTATTTAAGTTGTATGATTTTTTATTGGTATGCTAAGTAAATTTTGGGTATTTTACCTAAATAAGATTTAAATACTGTTAAATTAAAATTTGATAAAAAAAAGATATTCCGTATTTCAATGTGTATAAAAATTGATAATGATAATGGTTTATAATTTTTATTAGGTTTATTCGCGGGCTTGAAGTTAAAAAATTTTTTAGGGGAAAACGTACTATAATTGAATATTTGGTAGTTATTTTTTATTAAGTTTATTATTTCATTCTCTTTTCTTTAATTAACAGGCGAGAAATTATTTAATTCCTTGTAATTAAAAAGAAATTTATTTTTATTTCTTAAGATATTTTTACAATATCACTATCCTTCTCTTTTCTTTAAAAAAAAAAATAAGAAAAAATCATTTAATCCCATTAATTTAAGAAAAAGCTAAAATAAATTTATCTCTAATAAGAATTAAGGATTATGCTATATTATGCAGAAACAGAAAATTGATTAATGATCAAGAAATATCAATGGTGAAAAATCATATAAATAAAAATTTATTTACTTAATTGATTTTTTATTAGTAATAATTATAATGAAAATCAACTAAGTTAATTCTTTTCTTTAATGAAATATTTGTCTTTATTATTAGTTTTATTACAGTAGTTTTTATTATTAATGAATAAAAATATTTATTTAGTTGGTTTTTATTATTTCGCCATCGTTTTACTTTCTTTAATCTACAGGCAACAAATTATTTAATCCCATATAATCCAAAACAGAAAAATTTATTTTATTTCCTTACTTTTTATTAAATCACCATCGTCTCTTTTTCTTTAATCCAAAGGCAATAAATTATTTAATCACATTATAATCCAAAAAGATATGTGAATTTATTTATAAATATATTTTATTATTTTACCATCATCGTCATGCCTTTAATTAACAAGCAGCAAATTATTTTATTCCGTTTTAATCCAAATAGAGACGATTTTACTTTTTATTTAGATTTAGTTATTTTACCATTCTTTTCAAAAAAAGATACAAATTATTTAATCCCATATAATTCAAAAAGAAGCATTCATTGCACGTTTTCAACAGCACTAAATGATGGAACAATTACTATCCATCATGAGCAACTCCAACACAATGAGCATATTGAGATAGTTCAGACTGAGGTATCGATGCGTTTCCGTTCACTCGGATTCCGATTAATTTTTTCTACCATAGCCATCAGCCTTTTTATTCTTTACAGCAAATACCTGTTTTATAGACGGGGGAAGAGAAAGGTGAGCTCTCTGTGGGAAGATTCTCTCTGTATCCTCCCTTCCCCCCTCCTGGTGGACGTAGATACTAGTTTTCTGTTTATTTAATACTGTTGTAATTATTGACGTTTTTCTTTTCATTGTTCAGTTTTTTTCCCGTCGCTGCTTAATGGTGTTTTTACAAAGTTACGATCCGACCGGAACGAGAACATCATTTTGCATGGGAGTGGGTCGCAGGGTGGAGGGGGATTTTTGTAACTTTTTCTCGGTAAAAGAGTGGGAGGTTGATCTGTTATCGTTATTAGAGTTTTTGTAAGGTTCGGGACTGTTTCTTTGGAAAATGTAATATCATTAGTGGGAGTTGTTGAAGTGTTCTCATAATTTACTGTTCATTAGAGGGTTCATTCTTGAATCTGCTTTAACTGTTCATGTCTCGGGTTGATGAATAAGAAAATAGTCACATAATAGGCAGATGTGTTTATTTTAAATCTTTTTATTATGTCTTTAGGGACTGTAAGAAACCTTGTTTTAACTATTATGACTTCCCTCTATTGTAAACTTTTGTGATTGGGAAATAAAAGTCTGAGCCAAAAAAAAAAGTAGAGATTACATCAAGGAAAAAAACTTTTTTTGCCTGCAAATACGATAAGTTGAACTTGTTGCCCCAAACTTAAAAAAATGTTAGCTTTGTCAATCATTCCAATACTTTCAAAACAATTCACTGCCATTACTTGATTCTAACACCATAGTAATTTATTACATTACTATCAGATTGTGCCAATCATTAACTCAGAGGAAGATTATTTCTTTTGAACTCCGTCCTTAATATGCCCGCCCACATGTGGAAAAAAAATAACCGTTGACTGACAAACAAACAAAACCTCTTACTATACTAGTAACATATACTAGTCTAGTAAATTGCTTATTGCGTTAAATAGTAATAATAAATTTTAATGAGCTTATAATCCATGTAACATCTTTAGATGAGTTTTAAGTTTTGTCATAGTGCTAAAGCAGATAAATCTAATTTATAAGAAAAAATATAGCATTTAATATTTTTTAATCTTGCGTTTAATTATCTGGAAGAATTCTGTATATTTTTGCAAGGCTTTTTTTAGTTTTAACTTTTTAACAAGTTTTCACTTTTCTCTCTGGTAACTAAAATATCCCACTCATATCAAAAACATGGTTTGTTTACATCACCGTCTTTGCCAACATATACCAAATAATATCAACTATAAACGACGCTGTGGTGCTTGATTGATAAAAATTTCCACGGAAGTTCAGAACTAATATACCGTAAGATATCCTGTTGTCGAAATGTTCGCCGAAGTTAAAGCCTGTCACATCTGATAGTGACCTGGATATTTTTTGCTTGGCCTTTAAATTATGAAGACTTATTTTCCACGGCTTTCATTTTCAAATTTGGGGTTTACTATACTATATGACGTGAACAGAAGCTGTTCTTTTTTCTTTAGCCATGACCGAACTAGCGACTGAATGCTTTGAGTTCTGGCCTTCGGTTCAACAGTTCGTGAGTTCAAATCTCACCGTGGCACAGATGTTTGTCGTGGTTCCGAATCCACTTTAAAGTTTAGGCCCCTGTCTAATTAGCCCTAGTTCAAAATACCGTTAGCGACAATCAAGCCAAATCAAATTGATCCCTTTACCCATGACGGTCTCGAGGAATTGGTCTTACTCAGTGATTAATCAATAGTTCGAATAAGACGTCAACCATTTATTATTTATAAGTAAACTTAGTCCTGCAGTAAGATCCCACTTGTTGATTTTTAAGAAAGCATATGTTAATGAACAATTTAACGATTCATCCGTTATTTAATAATTAATACTAGTTCTTACTTAAACATAATTTGATATTATTGAACTTGATGTTTCGGAGAAATGGTGTTAGATATTGATTTTTATTGGTTCATCAAATTAATTTTCATAGGCAACATCGAAATGTTTAATACTAACAATGATATACTATTCGTAGTATCGTATGCAGTTAATTATTTAATTCACTTTTATGTTAGGAGAATTTCCAAAAATTAGAGTCGAATTTAAAACGGTCAATTTATTGGTTATTTTAGCAAAGGTACAATAGTAAAGTTCTAAAATTAAGGAAGAAAAAAATAAATCGAGATTAAAATCGATTAAAACCTAATTGTTTTCGGAATTTTATTATTTGCTATTATTCAGTTATTTTCTATCAAAATGGTAACAATAGTGAACGACGTCTGTTTGTTATATTTATATTTACTTATTTTAAAAATAATTGCTGTACTCTAATATTTTAAAATCTACATTTCAAATATGCAATGTTTTCATATTATCTCCAGAAAGAAATTGAAGATTAGGTTTTTATGACATTTTTTTAAAAATTGTGAATTTTAAAAGCCTCTATTGTTGAATTAGATCTAAATATTTTGAGTTTATTTAATTGTTTATATTTGAATATCTTTTAGTGATTTTTAAATTATGTCTCTTAAAATATTATCTAGATTTGAATCGAAAAAACCTACTTGCAATGTGTGAAAACTGAAATTAAGAAAATCAGTTTTAATATTATAATATAGCTTTCAACATGTCAAATATGCATTATAAAAATCTGTAAATATCTTTTCCAAAATTTATATCGCTTACCATGCCAATGTATCAAAATTATAATTTTAGTCTAACAGAAGAATTTGTATTTTTTTACTTTTTAATTTTATCTGACTGGGTATTTAATTTTTGTTACTAAATTTATATATATATTTCTGTAAGTTTCCTATGAATAATCTCACGCGAATAGGAGTTGAGTAATTAATTTATGCTTTTAAATTTTGATATGATTTTTAATTTTTTCAGCGTTGATAATTTTACAGCACTCGCTACGTTTTTTGACAGTTGAAAATTTTCATATATAAAATCTCTGCTATGTTCTGTTGACTTATAGCATTCTGCACTCATGCTCATCATAAAAAAAATTCCTTTAATTCAAAATATATATCATGCATTTTTTTCATTGTATACACGTTCTGATAAAATGTCGAAATTCACTGTCTCCAGCCAATTGGGCATTTAAATTTGTGAAGCTAATATAGATATCATTAGCAGTCACACATACAATGCAATATTATGAAGGGGGGAAAAAGACGTGTTATTGCGGTTGAAAGCCAGATTAATCCTTTCCTTGTTTCCAGGATTCATTGCTGGTGAAAGCAGATTTTTACGATCCTGGCGAAGTAGATGAATATAAATGGCCTGAATTCAGCTTGGTGGTCATCTTTCTTTCTCTCCGGCCACATTTTACACCCGGCTTCAGTTCCTAATTACCGCTCACGGCTTTTGATTCCCTTGACTGTTTTATGGGCCCAGGAGGCATACACATTTATACCAGACTGAATTAATTCCACTGAAAAGGATGCCCTCACATCTTTCAATCTCAATCCACTTCGAGAGCTGTCACGAAGTGTTTCCATTCCATAAAATCTTCCTGCGCCGCTGACCCAGACCACCCAGGGTCCAGCAGCATTCGAATAAAAATAATTTTTATATATATATAAAAAGAAATAAATAAAAGTTCGAACACACAACCCCGTTTATGGCGCACGAGTCCCATGACTACTAGTGAACAATGGTACTGAAAACGATGACGATGATTATGTCCCGCAGGCTGTTCTTACCTTGCCATAATTTTTCGATTCATCATCGGGAAATGATATCGAAGTTTGGCTCGTAATCGATTGTTGACATAGCGTTTTCGATTCGGCCGGCCCTATTTTGTCGTCGCCGGTTTCTGGAAGGTAAGGAATCGTTTTCTTCGCAAGGATGGATGAGGTAGGTATTTTTTTTCCCCTCGAAAACTTGTCCTGGGTGATTTTTGACTCCATGATTTGCCAAGAGCTCGGTAGATGGTAATGACCCTCGCCGAATCCTCTTGCTCAATCGAAGACGTCTGAAGGGTTTCACCTGGTTAAAGATTCATTATTCTGTGAAATTTGATAGCTGGCCTCCGAGCTATGCATTTGTAACTACAAATTGGCGAACTTAATGAAGCGGTGAATTGATTTGGTTTTAATGCTTATGTAAATGGTTTGGGGGCTTTGGATGTTGACATTTTACTTATCCCTGAGGGTATCTTTGTATTAATATGTTAAATGGTAAGAGAGAGAAAGTTTTGCTATTCATTTTAAATACTTTATAAAATAAATATGTAGATTAGATTGTTTTCTTGTTATATTTGTCCATAATCAACATGGAAATTGGTAGCTTCAGCATCTTTTCATTTTCTTGTGATATTAAACTGTGTTTTAGTTATATCATAACTAAATTCGTCCGTGCCCCCTCACGAATAGACTCTGAGCTGGCAGACGAACAGTTAGCGCTCCGGATTTTGTTTCAATTGTTCGTGGATTCGAATACTTATTCGGTTTGAATGTTTGTTATGGGTCGGAATCCATTTTGAACTTCAGACCGTGGTCTAATTAGCTCTAGTGTGCAAAAAATGACCAAATATCAAACCAAATCAATCAGTTCTGCAGTGCATGGATTTGAATCTTCTTCTGACGTAAATATTTGTCATGATTCAGAAGCACCTTTAAAAACTCCCGATCAGATTAACCTTCATGTGCAGAAAGTGACGGCAGAGTAATTGAACATAAAAAGAATAAAAGAAATATGTATGTTTTGTGCATATGGGTGGTCTTCCGTCATGTGATAATGATATATTATTATAAGAATTCCAGTAAACATTAAAATAAACTAATAACTCTTTATTCAAATAAACATTAAAGTTACGATAAACATTTATATATTCATTATATATGTTATTAAATAAAATTTATTTTTAACAAGGTTAATACTTTCTTTTCTCAAAAAAAAAAAAAAAAATAATAAATTAGAAATTTTTTTAAGGAAGTATTATTTTCTAATAATTATATCCATGAATGTGATTAACGTGAAGAATAATATCAGAAGATTATTCATTATTTTTGCTTATGCATATTTGTAGGTTATCTGTAATTTTGTCCATAATAGTGTGAAGTTTCATTTTGCAGTTCCTTGATAATCTGGTGAAAATATTCGGGGAATTTTTTGATGTGGTAGTTTCTTTCTAAACTATTCACCCAATATTTTTCCATCAAGGAATCATTCTTTTAGTGTAATGTTAATTTTTGAACTGCAAATAAATATCACTAGGTTATTCATGTCTAATGTTTTATTTAAACTTCTTCAAACCTGTTTAAAATTATGAGAAAAAATGCATTTTAATGTCTTGAAATCTAGTTATATATAAGCAAGAAAATAAGTATAGTTGAAATACATTTGACTGCATGGTCGTTACATTATTTCACTATTTTTATAATATTTGTTTTAACTGTTATGATTTTAGTCTTTTATTTTTTAATAATAAGTATGAATTCCAATGTAATTTTACAATTGAAAATGTAAAAGAAATATATTTGAACAGCAGACCATTAAGCTTAACATCATGATGATTAGAACGAAAATCCTGATGTCTTCATATTTGAATATTCAAACAGATTATTACAAGAAAAATTTTAAATATTGAATATAATGACAACAAAATCATCATATCAAATTTCAGAATATTTTCAAGTATAAGTTCATTGTACATTCGTTAATTATTCATAATTATTCAATTTGATGTACTGCATGCATCCATGTGTGTGCCAACTTATTTTATAAATAAATAAAAAGCATGGAAATAGTTCATAATTCTTTTTTGGAAGGGGGAATAAAAAAGCTTACATTTTATTAATTATATCGACTTATTTTTGTTTTTGCAGTTTCGTATTGCGAAAAAACTCTGAATTTTATTTTAACTGAATAAAAGTCCAATATTTGGACTTTGGAACTTTTTAACTGCATTCGGTGTTATTGATAATTTTTCGTATATGTATCTCACGAAAGGGGATTGTAAAAATAGAAAGAAAGAAAAATACATTTCTGTCTTTATTTGTACGACACACTATCAATTAGAGTTGTACATATTCAAACGGAAAATCTTCAGTCAAAGATAAACATCTTGGTGGCAGTTTTTGTTTTTCGTATAAGTCAATATTAATGATCTTGTCACAACATCGTCGCTAAAAGAAGCATAATACGATAGTATACCATGAGGATAGAATGCTGAAAGCAAATTTCCGGGAATAATTTCAGTTAAAACAACATCTTGTTCTCGACAGCTAATTTTTCAAAAAGTTGATTAACTATTATTCATCGACATATGGCATTCATTTCCTGCTTGAAATTCCCGGTCTGAGAGAATCTGATTTAAATATCAGCGATGACAAAATGCGATTATTGTAAAAAGACGGATTGTAAATTATCAGTTTCAACATCTCTCCCAAAGGCGGATGCCATATGTTATTCATATCAGTGCTGTATCTTTCTGTCTGGAGAAGACAGTAATTATATGGTTTAAAAGAGGGCCTTTTTAAGCCACAAAACGTCACGTGATCAATCAATTTTAATCATTGCAAAAGTGCGCATCGGGTCCCTATCGACCAGAAGGGTTGAAGTCCAAAAAGGGGGCTGCTCTGCGAACTCACCCTTCCTCTAGGATTCCGGTCATGCAAAGAGTTCCTTCTGGGAAACGTAGGCCCATAAATCGCCGTTGATCTACGACCAAGTCCTGCCCCGTAGACAGCAACAGAATTCAGCTGTCAAGGAGGTAAAGGATTTCGACAAAAGGTACCTTCTGATAATTACACTCTGCAGTTGCGTTTGACCCTTCTCCCTGCACATCTGGGAAGGAGGGGGTTAGCTCTTGGTCGGCCACGAAATCCAATCGACCTTCTTGCCTGCCGCATTCCAAATAAGGAGTGGCATTAGAGTGGTTGGATGGATCCATAACCTTACGATTCTACCATTAAAATCTCTTAATGGGGATTTCTTTATCCGTAATGCTCCGAGAGAGGTCGCAGCGCTTGTTTCTTTCCGGGATTCGACTTGACCCTCGTTTCAACAAAATGGTGGATCATCAGTTCTAAAACACGGATAAAAATACATCTACAGTCTATCCATTCAAAAGAAAGATTTGACTTGTGTCTGGATCTTATAGTTTTCGAAAATTTTACTTTATTTTACGTTTAGCGAACTAAGAATTGTTTCGTTATTTTTTGTGACATTCTGTATTTATTATGTTATTAATTATTGCTAATATTTTGACTTTTTTGAAGTACCTGTTAAATCTGATCTCATGTACACTTGATATATTGGGCATAAACTTATGAAACCCAAAGTAGGGTATGGGACTGGATAAAAGCCCAAGTATGAAGTTGACTTTTATTTTTTAATAATTTACGATAATAATTGAAATTTAAAATTAATGTAATCAGTCTTATATAATATTCCATGGTATGTACACAACACAATTTGTATGATGTATTTATTATAATTTCTTGAAAACTGCACTTAAACATCCCTACAACCAGCTTTATACTGCTTTGATTGATTTAACACTAAATATTTATGACTGAATTGCTTAGCAGCACTGTTTTAATGCTTGTGAACTGCAGTTCAATTTGAGTCCACGACAGCAATGAAAATGCACTTTAATCTTTGTTTTAAGGTTAAGTTAGGCACCCTAGGAATTTTGTTTAACAATTCGTGTTTTGTAAGTTAATACGCAATCCAATTTGTCAACCAGGAGCCGAGCTGGCAGCCGAATGGTTAGCGCTCTTGCCTTCCGTTCAACAGTTCGTGGGTTCGAATCCCACCTTGGGCATAAATGTTTGTAGTGGTTCCGAATCCACTTTAAACCGTAAGTCCCGGTCTAATTAGCCCACGTGTGCAAAAAATGACCGTAGAGCGACAAACAAACCAAACCAAACCAATTTGTCAACCATGAATTTCGATTGAATTAGCCTGCCTTACCATGGACTGACAAACCAATTAATCATACTAAGAGAGTACGCTTGCCATGTTGTGAGATCAAATAGATAAGTGAAAAAATGTCTTTCAAGCGAAATCTTTTAGTTTTGTAATCAAATTTAGTTTTTTTTCTCTCTCTCTCTCTGTCTCCCCTCACCTACCTCTTGTTCAAAATCTTTACAGAAAATAAGCAACAATATTCGCTGCGCCCTTAAATTTTTAATTTATACTTAACATTTATCTTGAGTGAAATATCCGAGAAATAATTCAAATAATTTAATTGAGGAGTGGATTGTTTTGGTGCTTCTAATTAAAGTAAGAAAATTAAGATTTTGATCATGTGATCGAAACATATTCGTAAATTTAAATCGAAAAAAACAATTGAGGGATATTGCTACTCTGTAAAGTGGTAAAAACTGCTTTGAATCCAATATAGTACATGTAGCTTATTTACTTTGCTTTCTTGGAAAGGAATTTGTTGATGAAGTTTAATAGAATTTTTATCTCTTTACTTTATAAATTATTGAATTAATTTTGTATTTTTTTTCCAGTTTCTGATTAGGCTGTTTTTTAAGTTAATGTAGAAATGATTTGGTTATTATATGCCACGAATTTAATTATGAAGAATTGATTATAAAGACCGTATTGGTAGTTTGCCAAGTAAAATACTCATGACTAGGAATAATCTAATCGAAATGAATACCAGTTGAATTTGTGTGAGTTTTCGTTTTTCCTTGCGACGTCACGTATTGTTGCTTTTTATCCCATTATATATTTATTTCTTTATCAATGTACAATTGCCTGTTAAAGATCATAGAAGAGTCAATTTGTGGTCTCCTCGCCCTCCCTGTTCGCGGTAGTTTATCAGAATTTCCAGACATCTTATTTTTTTGTGTTCTTTTTTTTTCAGATGATGATTTTGTTAAGTGGCTTAGGCAGCCAGGGCTATGGGTAAAAACCGTCATCCATTTATTTCAGCTGGAGAAACAGAAACAAAAAAGGAGCCGAAAATGGAAGGGCCATCCGAAGATTTCCGCATGGCCCATTGTTGCAGACTTAAGACTGGCGCCTTTGCGGAAATGCCTTCTGTCCGAGTAATGGTTTGGGGAATTTGCTTAAAAGGGGCCACCAACCCCTAGAGGTTAGGGCTAATTTCTTTCATTCGACTTTGCGCTGTCTTGTTTTCGAGAAAAGGGTACAAAGTGAATTGAGTAACCAGTTTTTATTGTGACCGTAATTGTTTTGCTTCCATAAGCATTTCCAGCTGACGTCTCTTGCTGTTTATTAGACTGAAGTCAAATTGAAGCTATAATTGAGTAGGAAATGCTTTTTATTTATGGTATCAAGAAAATGCTTCTCACTTTTGAAAATAATTATCTGGGAAATGGCAGGGGACAAAGTCCGAGAATTAACAAACACGTCTGAAACGTTTTTAATGTTGTTACATCACACAATAGGCAAATTTTGCTTAATTACCATCATAAAAGGAGAAAACTAAGTAAAATAATTTTTAAATATAACGAGTTCGTCAATCCTATTCCTTTTAAGTAGCAAATAATTTTTGACTTATCTTTCATGCACTTAGCATTTATTTCTGTTGTAACAATCTTTACAAATTTTTAACTATTTTAAAATTTGCAGATTTAAGTTAGGTGTATACTCTTTTAAAAAATAATTAGCTAAATCTTTTTCTTTTATTTAGTTAATGTTTTAAGTTCGCAATTTGGGTGTTTCTAAATTAGTTGGGTTCATTTTATCTTTTTGAAAAATAGGTCTTGGGTGTATAAATGAGTTTTTTTCAATGACTTTCCTTTACAGAGGGGATTGAATAGTTTCAGATTCCATTCCATTGCTGTAAAGAACAAAGTTGTGTTGAATTTTTTGCTTCTGCTAATATGTTGTCAAGTTGAGCTCTAATATTTCTTCCATTATAATGTAAACCTAGCTGGCAGCTGAATGGTTGGCGCTCTTGCCTTCGGTTCAACAGTTCGTGGGTTCGAATCCCACCTTGGGCATGGATGTTTGTAGTGGTTCGGAATCCACTTTAAACCGTAGAGCCCGGTCTAATTATTCCTCGTGTGCAAAAAATGACCGTTGAGCGACAAACAAACCAAACCATTATAATGTAAATATACCAAGTCCCTGTAAAAAAAACCGCTATTACAGTAAGATGAAGTTATGTTATAAAAACAATTAGGGCTTCATTATGTTGTTCATTATTCGCATATGTCATCCAAAACATAGCCCAGTTTAAAGTTTTTTACTGGGTCTGCTATATAAATTGCTTAATTTCACATGCTGGAGATAAGATCCTTTCATATTTTACTTTTTAAATAGTTTCATTTGAAAGATTATTTAATTTTAATAGAAAGTTAATTAAAAAAACCTCAATTTTTTTCTAGCGAGGGCTTTAGTTTGTAATGATTCCCAATTAATTTCTAATAATTTAAGTATTAAAGTTTTGTAATATCTTCAGAAGAAATGGCATCTTATACACATAATTCCACGTCATGCTGGTGTTATTAACAGTTCAAAATCTACTTTAAATAGTAAGTAAAAATTATGCATCGTGAACAAAAAGTGAGCCAACACTAGAAAAATCAAATCAAATTACAGTAGACAAATTTAAAAAAAAATTTTAACATTTAAAAACAATTTTTATAGTATTTTTTTACACGGAAAAGCACTGATTTGAACTTGATTTTTAGACTATTCTAAATTTTATATTTAATACTTCGCAATGGGATTGCTATTGAACCTCATCGATTCCCTAGCATTTAGTTTTCCCAGATAATTTATTTTATTTGGATCTTCAACTTTGCAAGTAATTTCTTTTATATAATAAGTTCTAAGTTTTGATAATTTTTCGCAGTCTGCCATACGAGCATCTGTTGCTAAAAGTCACTTTTCTTTAAAAATTTAGCAGGATCATATTTTCAACACAAAAAACTCGCATTTTACAATAGCTCTGTAAATTTAATTTTTTTTTAACAAAAATATTCTTAAATTAATTACAAAAAAAGGATGGTTTAACATTTTCATTTTTTATTTGCAGTATTTAATAGTTACCTTGATTGTTATCTCAGTAAAATAAGAACTACAAGAAATTGGTGTGAAACATGTTAAAGCTGTAATAAATTTTAAAACAAGTCTTATTTAGATAGAATTCAAGCCTTTAATAATAGTATGAAACACGACTGTTCACTTGATAATTCATTTAGGCTTAAATGTTGGGAAAATACATAAAATCAATTAACAGGGAAGTAATATTATCCATTTTCTGTGTACTTCCTAAAAAAGAACGATAAAAAAATCCTCCTTATCTAAATTTCTGTAATCCAAGAATCCTGCTTAAAAAAAATCCTACTTATAATTGTGCGACAACCAATTCAGTTTTAATCCGAGCCTCTCAACTTGCGCTTTAGACTTCTTAAAGCAGCTTTGGCCCTGTAAAAGTGGAGAGTTTAAGGGGGACTAATCAAACTAGTCCCACCAGGTCTTCCAGCCAAGGGTGATGCAATATAAATGGGCCCTAAGTAGTGGAGCGACAGTGAGAGTAAGCAGGGGGGCTCAGGAAATAATGCCCTCAGATTTAGAGAAAGGTGGGTGGGGACCTATTTGCGTGTGCACCGGGGCGGGCTTCGAAGCCCTGGCGATCGAGTGCCGGATAAAGCTCTCCTCAGTATAAAAATCTGGGCAGATTATTCGAAAAGTCTATGCCGCGCGCGGATGAATGTTTAAAGTGAAATGAAGCGAGGAGCGACAGTTGAAAGCCTCCCTCTTTAGTCCTGGAAAGAAGGGGCCGCCCCGAAAAGGGAAGGGCGTTAGGGATGGTTGAAACCCCAGTCCGTAAATAAATAGGGAGGACTTCGTTGGAAAAGTTATAGCGATTTAGTAGAGATCGGGCGAAAGTATGCGTGTGGAATAAGATTGTTTCGTAATGTGGATCAATCGCAGATTCTGAGTCCCCGAGATTGGTGGAGGAGTTTGTGATGCCACTCCAATCAATCTAAAATGTAATTGACGTTTTTAAATAAGATTGCCGCTTTGCTACACTGTTTTATACGGTCGCTGATTCACTGCGAGTGCATCGTACATAATTGCATTGGCGGCTTGAATATTAGGAGGAAATTGGCAGTCCAATTATTTTTCTGTTTTCACAAGCTGAAGTTTCTTTATCACTAAAATAAAAAGTCTCTTTTTAGGTTTATATGTAAACTTTCAATGTAGCTATTGTTGTTCTAATTTAGTAGTAATTGGAAAATTAAAAGTTTATATTTTTAATAATTTTGGACATTGTTTAAAAAATATCAAGGTTTATATATAATCAGTTTTCTCGAATGGAAATGTATGGATGACACTCATAAGCACGTTTTTCAACAAATTAAAAATTAATTGATTGCTAACATTTAGTGTTCTTCCCTTTAGCTCAACTCTGTAGTTTCGATAAGTGAGTGGGTTATGGATGTTTGAATCGAATATACTTCAAACTAAATCCTGTTCAAGTAAGGTCTTAAGCATGAAATGTGATTATAGAAGCCTACAAACCATCAATGTAAACTGAAGCATCAGCCCTCAGTCTTTCGATTCAATAGTTAATAACTTGGACTTTGTTGTTTTCCATCCATTTTAATCTCTGTGAATCATCTTTCATTTGCAAAAACTGATAAAGACCCTATCTGCAGGAAATGTCATACGCAAGAGGAAACGGCCAAGCATATCATTTACGAATGCGAGGCTCTTGCCCTGCCTAGATTAACTTCTTTAGGCATCATCCATACTAGAGAGTTACACCTAGACTCCACCAATAAAGACCAATAAACTGGGTGACCCGAGCAACTGGAACTAGGAAACATTGGGTTTGGAGTTAATAGTACAAAATGCTGATAAAAGCAGAAGTGCCCAATGACATACAAACCCAACTCTAAGAAGAAGATCTATGGAAAGCCTTTGAATTCAATTTATGCGATGAACGCTAAAAATAACGGACTTCGACTGTTATGTTGTCTATTACACGGTGTCAAAGTATATGTAATAATCTTTTAATTCAATTTTTGACCTTTTATATGCAATAATGTAGAAAATTGAAATAAAAATTAATATTTCTATGAAGAAATTAGATGTAGTATTCCGTTTTTATCATAAAAAAATGCGAAAATGTCCGAAATAAATTTTTATAAAAGGGGAAATTATTGTTACAAATAATAAGAATTTTCTGTAGTTCTAAGTGTCAATGCTATTTTGAAATTACAAAACTTCAGTCAAGAGACCGAAGTTTTGTGATCTCACAATTCAGAAACATATCAAAATATACACCATGTATATTTTTACATTAATCAAAAGGTTTTATTATTTTTTATGGTTAATATAAAAATATTTATTCATATATTTTACTCTATGTTGGATATTTTTTATTTTTTAAATGGGCGAGTTATTTTATTTTTATATTTCTCTCTGTTTCTAGGAATTTAGGAGAATTAAATAAAGATGTATGCGTTGAACTTTTTAAAGAAATTTTTTCTTGACAGCTACAATTATCTTGTCATCACTAGAAGTATCCCTTCCATCATAATTTTCTGATTCATTATCACTTCTACTTGAACTATCTGTTCTGTAAGAAAACGTGTCGCTTTCATGGTTTCGAAATTACTAAAAATTACCACCTTAAAAGTAAAATGTTGTAGGTTCAACAGTCGGATAGTACAATAATTTACATTAGCAAATATGCTTAGTGGACTAACCCCATATATAGTGACTTAATAATGTATATTTAAACGGAAACACACATAAACCTATGTGGTACGTTTTGATTAGAGTCTGAATTGAAATTTTTTATTTTGTTAATGTTTAATGGAGGGAACTTTTAAAAAATCTCTGGGGGCCTAAACTAGTAAAATTTAGAAATTTATTCCCTAATTATATCTGAAAATCCTTAAAAGTGTTTCTTAAAAAAATAGCAATTTTAATTTAATTTATTTTTTATGTAAAAAAAATAAGCAATTTTATTGTTTTTATTATTATTTAATTATAAAATTATTATTACAATAATAATTTTGCAAAAAAATTAATGAGTTAAATTATGAATTTCGAAATATATAGAATAATAACTTTTAAATGTCAAAAAATTAATTAAATTGAAAAAAATTATTAGTTTAATCAATTTTGAGAACTGTCTCGAGGTTTAATAGATATGACATATACACACACACACACACACACACACACACACACACACACACACACACACACACACACACACACACACACACACACACACATACACACATACATACATACATACATACATACATACATATATATATATATATATAAAATAATTATATTTTATACAAATAATTTAGAATTTAATTTTATAAAAATACATTATAAAATATTAATATAAAATATTCTGGTTCAATAAATATTAGAAATAATAATAATAAAACTAGTTGAAGTTCTCTCTCAGAACTTAAAACCTAAATTTCTTTATTTGAAGACTATAGAATCAGAAAAGTGCTTTTTTTGTCCTCTTTGCCATATTTATATGATTATTTTTCAAACATTAATTTAAAACACTAGCATTTTCGAAAAACTGATTACAATAATCAAAACGTTATTTTATTTTTTCAATTCTAAGCTACTAATTTCTTTTTTGATTTTATTTTACATTTGAAATAGTACGTTTCATTTAATTTTATTTTGCAAGGAAATTTTATTTCTTGATAAAAAATTCAGAAAATTACAAACGCCAGTAATCAAATGCAACCAGAATTTGCAATTGAATTTTTTTTTTAAATCCCTAAATCAATCCATTTTGAAATGTGATCATCTCAATTATCGTAAATAGAATCAAAATATTTTTTAAATAAGTAAAAAAAAATCTAAACAGACTGCCAAATCGTGTGAACGAATCGAGATCTCCAAAAGCAAATAAACACGTTGGAAAGAAGATACGGCGAGTGTTTGCAACATAAATCTATCCACGGAAGCGCTTGAGAGTAGTCTTTATGACCGGCAATTGGCAAATCATTGAGCAATATCCGCCGGCATCTTTTGAGTCCTTTTACATCCTTTGCTCTTTTCCAATACTCGTGTATTTATTTATATCGCGGAACAAAATAGTTCGCAATGCTTCATTCGCTCTTTCGCAGCAATATAATTTCTCACTCTAATAAATCTTATTGAATCGTTGAAAAATTATGTGTTGCTCGGGTAGAAATGTAAATAGTGTTCCGAATTATAATTTCGCTATTGTAAATGCAAAATTTTCCCTCTGCGTTTGTTTCACATCATTATGTAAATGTTCTGAGCAAAGTGTATACATGTTACATAACTTTCAAGATATTTTTGCATACAAAGTATTAATTATGAGATATGAGTTTCTATAAATTTACTTTAATTGTACATCAGCACGAGCCACTGTGTTGAATTTATAGTATCACATCAATTTTGTTGTGATATAAATGATTAAATTGTTAAATAGTTTCGAGAAGCCCGTTTCTAATTAATAGCTTCCATTTAAAATTTATTTGAATTAAATACATCGTTATATCTTCAATAATAAGAAGGTACCCTAAATGACTAAATAGATTATGGTTATAATATTGAAGTAATTCACTTATCTTATTTATATTTTTGTGTACGAATGCGTTTCTTTGAAAATACATAGAATGCTGCCTCATGCTAATTGTACAACTCTGAGTAGTTGTAACTTTCACCGTTAGGTGTCGTATTTTATAAGTGGTTTTCAGAATTTAGCATTGTATATTTAATTGTGTGTGTTTTATGATATTATTATGTATTGTTTTTTAAATATACGTTCTAGATTTTATAAGCATTTATAGATCGAGCAGTATTTATAAACATTTATAGATTGAAAGCTTAAAATATATTTAAAAATTTTGCGGCCATAATTATTTTTTTATGGATTTGCGATGCCCGAGAATATATGTATATATTTCAGTGTACTTTTTTTTCTGCAATGTTAATTTTTTAATAATTTTATATATATAAAATATGTGCAGTGTTGTAGCTCTGTTAAATCTGTTTCAGCCATGCTAAATACCATCTATTTATTTTATATATAATATATATTATATTCATTTATTATTAGAACTGTATTAAAAAGATCATTCTTTTCTAATTCTTAGTAAATTTATTTTTTATGTATATTAAAATATTCTTTATGAAACAAATTTATTTAATATCGTTCATTTTTTATAGGTAAGTAAAGAATTTCGTGCCTATTTATTCAAAATATGATGCATAATAAACCGATTCTCGGTAAGTTTCTGTATAATATGCTGTCTCCTTGTATATATATCGTAATTAAGATAGATACCATATCTAATTAATATAAATGATAACAGGTATTTTTTAGTATTTGTAATCGTTTAAAAGAAAAAAAAAGGATCTTATGTAAATATAACTTTCTTTTCGAACATCGCATGCTTAATTATCTATTTAGTCATTTGCCGACATTTTTCTTTTTATGGACTGATCCGTAATTCCGAATGATAATTATCGTTTGCTTTTTATCAAAGCTATAAATTTTTATAGCGCTAACACAAGCTGCGTGATTGTGAATGCTACAATGTAGTTACACAACCGAAATGGAAAAGCATGAATATTCATTCATCATATCAATTTTTCAAATGGATTCATATTTGTTTAATTTTACTCATCTTATCTGGAAACTTTATGGAGACAACATTCTTATCTGCGTTGCGAGTCCTTTTATTTTCTCAATTAGAACTTTCCTTATTTTAAAGTAAATAAGCGTCGTTTTCAACACTCACTTGTTATTAAAATTAATATATAGATTCAAATATTTCTTTTATTTTGTAAATGGCTTTTTTAACTTTAAGTTTTATGTATTTATTTTTACCCTAAATTTTTTTGCTGACCAAATTGTCTAGTGGTCAGCGTGCCTGACTACGGGTAAGGAGGTCCTGGGTTCGAATCCCGGTTTTGGCATGGATGTACTTTCTCTCTCTATCTATCCTGTCTTAGTCCTTTCCTTGTATGAATGTGGTATGAATGGTTGCCTACCCTATAAACGGGTCCCTATGGCATGTGTGTAGACCAAAGTCGTACTTTCACCTTCATGGTGCTCTGGTTAAAACGAAAGACGCTCCCAATCGACTTAATTCGCATTGTAGCGAGCTTGGCTTGTCCAAGTGTCATTAGTAAACAACAACAACCCATTTTTTTGCAAAAAATGTGAAGATTCTAGCTATTAACATTTTGTTTTTTTTACTAATTAAAATTTTATTGCTTGATAATGTATTATGAAATAATGCTTAACTTAAATCTTATTAGTTACTTTATTTTCAACTTAAAGTATCTTATTAGATACTTTATTTTCAAAATAAAGTGAAATATTCTTGAAATTCAGGTCTAAATATTAGATGTTTCATATTTCTTAAATAATAGAAAAGAACTTTTTTCGGAATAATTTGATGAAATTGCAAATAATATTTTAAATAATTCATTTTGTTTAAATAGAACACCATAGAAAAAAATCTTTGTAACAATGTATGCATAAAAAATGCTTTCTATCAAAGTAACAAAATTATAAACTATACGAAGCAGCATTACAATTTAAAGTTATTTTTTAAATTCATATCTATTATGCGTGAAAAATATATAATTTATTTTACAGAAAAATTGTCCTTGATATTGTGATTTTAGTCCTTTTGGTTTTAAAATGAAACCAAAACATCATAACAAAGTTATTAATGGGAAAACTAGTTTAATTTTAAAGAAGGTGAATGAATGAATATGAAATTTTTGAAAACTTTATTTATATCTTAGATTTTGTGCACCAAGAAATACTATCTAAAAAGAAACCTGAATGTAATAATTAGATGATTTGAAATCACTAAACATTTATTAGATTTATAGCATTCTTCTAATTTTGTTTATATACTAATAAAAATTTTTTTGACTACATTTATAAATAATGTTTTAGCTTCACACCAATGCATTGCAATTTTTTAAAATTTTTTGAACTCCCTAAGCGAACGACGAGAACATTGAATTTTACAATACATAAAATGAATCTCACATATTCAAATGTTTCGCACAACATTGAAAAAAATATTATTGAAGGAATCACATTTAAATATTTTAAATTAATTTTTAATTTTCCTTAATTACAGGTTTTGCTTTAGAAAGCTCGGTTGACGAAGATTATTATTTTAAAAGAAAGACTGCACACACACACACGCACACCGTTTTGTTAAAATGATTTAAGAAAATGTAACTGCGAAAGATTTGTAAATGAAATTCTGCAAATGATGACTTACATAATTGTTTAATTGTTTCTTATGTTAAATGATTTTATAGTTTATAAAATATGTTTTACAAATTATAAGTTTACAATTTATTTACAAAATTAAAATATAACGGTTTTTTTTTAAATATAAGTTTTAGGTTCTTTTAAAAAGTTACAAAGAAATATTTAAAATGATTTCTTTCAATTTTTATTGTTTTTTTCATTGTTTTAGTCATTACTTTATTTGGTATCATATTTAGAATGATTAATATTTGCTTTTAAATAGTGTTGGTTTGTAAATAATTTATAAATTTTTAGATAGTTATTTTGATTAATAATGTTTGTGATCAATTCTAGTAATTCAAAATCGATATTTGCGACTGGATTTGTTTTATTTCTTATTTAGAATTCACAGTATTGAATAAAGCTTTATAAGCCTGAAGCTAACTCTATTTTTAAAGTTTAAATGCTTCCCTTTGCCTATTTGCATTATTCCGAAAATTTGAAAATGAGACGAAAAAAAAATAATAAAATAAAGGAAAAACTTCATTCCGTATTTAATTTAACAGGATTTGGATTAAAAATGCGACCTTCAAACAGTCTTATTGTTTACTCTACTTTAACATCCGGAAAAGTTGGCATAGCTATTATTTTAGAAACTCAGTAGCAAGTGTTTGAATATATATGATTATTATGTCTGTCTCGCTTTCGACAAGTGTATGAGGTGGATGTTTCGTTATTTTTCTTCCGGTCATCCCGTAGAGTGTACAATCGATTTATTGGGGACTCTTGCATTTTTTTCCCTGTCACATTATGATTGTTAAGAAAATATTTTCTGTTCTCCGGCCAACGACATTCAACAATGAGTCTGGATACTTCTGTTATGCGGAAACTCCTGTACAGCATTCGATAAGGTAGCTGTTACTTGTAGAGGACGCTCTTTTTCTTTTCTTTAATTCGTTTGTTATTTTTTTTTAATTCTGTGGGTGGTCTGTTGATGCTACTGTATTAAAATTAATGCCACGTCAAACATTTTTGTAGAAAGTAGATATTAAAATGAGTTAACTGTGTTATGCAATATTTTGAAAAAAATTAATCACATGTTATACCAGGCTGGCAACCGAATTGATAGCATTTTCAAATCCAGTTCACTAGCTTGTGTGTTCGATTCTTAACTTGGATATGAATCGTTGTAGTAGTACGGAATCCACTTTAAATTGTTGTTCTCTATCTAATTATACCCTTTATGCGCAAATAGGTGAGCTTTGAGCGACAAGTAAACCAAACTACATGTTATATTATGTACACATGGTTAAATAAATAAGATAGAAAATAAAATCTCTTATAGCATATATTTTTGAATGAATTTTTAATCATTTGATATTTTACTAGGAATTTGTTTGTAAAATCTGCTGTACAGTTCTTACTTATTACTGTTCAATATAAAAATTCTTTTTAAATATATATCATATTTATGGTCCGCAAAAACATATACCCAAAATAGTTCCACATGCTTTCTTACGGAGAAAGAATCTAAAAATATTGAGTTTTTCATTCATAGAAGCATAACTCCAAAGTAAGCAAACGCGCAAACCAAATTCACAAAGGCATAATGTCGTTGGCGTGTGTGAACTATAACTTCTAGCTTTAAAGCATGCATTCTCAACCACCACTTCATTTCATTCAGTGTTCCCTCTCGAAATATTAAATTCCTACCTTTGAATTATGATAATTAACATGTAAAATATGTTGACTGTTTGTATGTCTACTTGCAGAAGTTTATTTTTTAGCATATTTTGCTTGGGATAATCCCTTTATTCAATAGAATATTATTGATATATGTATATATAATCACATGTTGGTACAGTTTCTGGGGAGACACATATCTTTACACTTAAGACATATATCAGAAACGGAGAAAACCGTTTCCGATATGTCTTAAGTGATTGTGGTATAAAAATCATCAAACACTACAGAATAATTGATCATTGTTTATCAAGTGACTGAACATACATAAAATTAGAAAGATTATTTTCTGTTTCACTCAGAGTTCGCGAGGATAATTGGTGTGCTACTATCAAAAGAAATTTTCTTTAAATATATTTCTGTAAATAATATCATTTATTATTCGATTTCATTTCTCCAACACCTATGAATGAAATTCTTTGATAAAATAAATAAATAACGACGAAAAAAAATAGTGGAAACATTTACCTTGACATATACATAGTGGTTAAATATATATTTGAAAAACTGAAACTTATCACAAAATTACAATAAAAAGATATACTTGTTTTCGTATACATTTGCAGAATTAAAAAGCTGTTTCATAATTTTTTCCTGCAATATAAAATTGAGAAACAGTGTTTTATTTCTTTTTTTTTTACATTCAAATGTCTTTTTTTGCATTCAAATGATCTTCATTCAAGAGGAATCTCAAAGTATTGAAACTGATTAGTCATAGTGTGGACATCATGTGTAAACTTATCTGTTGTTTAATGTGAGTTGGAAATTTATCTTTCTTTCCTAAGTGTATCGATTATCTTTATTTTATTTAAATATACTCCTGTGAAGTTAGTCACAATAGAGATTTCAGTAAGTCTTCTATTAGCTTCCTGCATCATATATAAAATGAAGTATTTTTCATAAATTCATCTAAAATAACTATATTTCTTTTCCCCTTCACACACTCATACATTTAAATAAAGGGCATTGGATTGAATGTCATGAAACTTAGTTGTAAAGAGCCCCTTTTCCTTTTAGATCTACTGAATTTTTTTTGTCCCTTCCCCTCTTGGGGATCAATTAAAACTCCCCCTTTGATGAAACTTAATGATGCTTGTGATTGATCCTCCAGTGCCGAGATAGCGCCTTGCGTGCGAAAGACCTTTTAACACTTCGCACTTCTGGCATTCGATATACAAAATCGTTATTTCTCCCTCTTGCTCTCTGCTGCCCCAATGTGTGTGTACGATAAGATGCAGTTCCTTTCTCCCTTCATTTTGTGAGGCATCGACCTCAAGGACTCCAAAATGCATTAACTTTTAAAAATGAGGTCCTATTTTGCAGTTTAGTAAGACATTTATGGCTTGCTCTTGGATGATAACCATAAAAAAAATCAGTCATGTTAACTGTTTCTCAAAATTTGCTTCATATCTGATAAATAATTGACTATTTTGTTTGGAGAAGAGAAAGTCTACCTCCACTGTTCAACTTTGAAGTTTCAACTTCAAGGAGTCGGAAGTAGTGAGGAAGAAATAATGTGTCAATGAATATGCTGGAAGTAGTGATCAAAATTTCATATCAAAAGAACAATTTAATACAGAAATATTCACAAAAGAAATGGTTGTTTTAGATCTCCGTTACCCTGTTTCTACCACAAATTCTGGATGCATTGCGTGATTTAAAAATGAACTATTTTTAAATCTATGAATCTATCTGTCATGTCCACATGAATCAACTTTGTTAACAGATTTATAATCTGTCAACTCCATGTGCATTTAATTTGTCAGAAGTTTCTAAAATATTCGCATACTGTACCGGAGGAAATACTATGATATGAGGGCATTTATTATTATTCAGTTGACCATATTAAGGTACTTGCCATAAATAGGCACCGAAAATATATTAAAAAACAAGTGTAGTGTAAAAATTAATTCCGTGCTCGTGTTATCAGTAACTGTTAAGCGTGTTTTAAATTTGCGTGATGTGTGAAACCAAAGAGCGCGCATTCTTTTTGTTAATGGGGAAAACCTCTCCCTCTTCTAAAATGAACATCAGCGAATGGCTGCGTGCATGTTTACTGCTCGCTAGTTTCATGTTCGGTCAATTAAATACATTATTTAAATTTTATGCTGATTATAATGATGAGTTGAATATATATATTCAGCTCATATACTTTTTTCTAAGAATGGCATAAAAATTGACTATATTTCGTGATCTTATTATCGTTACCATGCTGAACTTGCCATTCCTAAATGATTACTTCACTAATATCTTAAAAAATATTTTTGTTTAACCATTCTCTAAATTGAAAATATCTCATTTAACTGATAGAGAAATAGTTACGTTGAATATTTATTGATCTTTTTAGGTATCCATTACTTTTCCACGAGTTAACTGAATTAAATGAAAATTAATTAAAAAATTGTGAAATTTAAACTGAAAACATCTGATTTTGATTTATGATCTTGTAAAGATATGCATGTTTAAGGATATCCCTTTTTTGCGATTTTTTTAAAACAGGTATTATTAAAATAGGTATTCTAATAATACCTGTCTAACTACCCTGTATTAACGGTAACTAGCATTTACTGTCCAACTATGTCTGTTTAGTAATTTTTCAAGACACTGGAAATTTAAGCTTAGTTATGTATGTTTTTATTGAAATTATCCTTTTTGCATGATCATTATCTGAAAGACAAAAATATCAATTCAAAAATTTAGGTGCAATGGTTTGTATTTTCAAAAACAAATGCTGAACCCAAAAAAAAAAAAAACATTCCCATTGCAATTATGTTCATTGGAGTGATCTTAAACATTTCCATTGAAATTTAAAACTGTTCCTTCCTTAATTCTATGATGTATCTACTCCCCAGAATGTTAACTAATTCTATGTCATGAGCGACTGTGATTGGTAGGAATTTTAAGTTTTTTATACGAAAAGAAATACATAAAAAAGTGTTATAGTCGCGATATCTTTCTTTGGTAAAACAAACTGATGTATCATTATCCTCTGGCAGCAGCGAGCGACAATAAAAAAAAATGTCTGGCTTTTCTAAGTCAACGAAGCCTTAAAAATTTCTTCTTTTTTTCTCTCTCTCGCTTCACACTTCTTTCCTAAAACATCATCACTCTCTGTGTTATCTAAACTATTTTTTTTATTGCCTCCCCCTTTTTTCCCATTCGATTTTCTCTCAAATTCCATTTAGCTCTTTCGCAACTCTTAAATGGGTTCTTAATGATATCAGTTTTAAGTCTTCTGTTTTTTTTCTTCCTCTTCACGTGGGGGATTTTCCTGTCTGAATGTGCAAATTGTATATTGAGAATATTTTTTCTTTTGGAATTGATGAGAGTTAGGAGATTCCTGCCCGCGACTGCTTGCCTACTGAATTTGCAAGGAACAAATAATCCTTTTTTTTTCCCCTTCTAAATCATTAAATTGATTGAAATGTTTGTCTTTGAATTAATATTTTGAAAATATATTCATTTTACATTTTGTATTCCATCCAGATGATTTTATGTTTTATTATGTAATTTAAGCTTATCTAATATGTGTATTTAAATAGATATCGAAGTCACGTATTTTTCTTTTTAAATTTCTTATCAAAAATGTTCATAATTCGCCAACAACTTCAAAATTAATCTTGCTGAATATCTCGAAGAAAAACCTTATACTTTACTGTTTACAATTCAATTTATGAAAAAGTTCCACCATAAAAATTGTTCCTTACTTTTCATATATCGTTCGTCTATTTCAAAATATTTGCACCGACAAAACTTCAAACTGAGTTTGTCTATGGTAATCTTTACTGAAATTTCATTACAATGTCTTTTAATTAGAGATTTCATCTATTAATGTTTTTATTATAGCGAATATAAAGATTATTTGAAATTGTTGAAAACAATCAGTTTTTAATTTTTTCTTTTCATTAGTAAATGTTTGATATTCTGAACTTAGAGTATTTAGGATAACAACCTTAAAATTAATTTTTTAAATTAACTATAATGATTAACTAAATGTATAACTAGGTACATCATTTGTGTTGGATTTACATAAAAGTGTGTCAAGAAAAATTCTTTGTTTTGCATATTCATTTTAGTTACTTTAACTCTTATATTAATTTAATTGATTACTTGGCTCATTTAAGGAATTTTTAGAGGTATCGTTCAAAAACTAATTTCGCGGAAATTCGTATGAGAGCATTATAACACTTAGAATTTTCTGAGAACTCTCATAATGTATAATTGTTAATAAATCCTTCTTTTTATCTGATATATATATGTAATATTCCAATACTTTTATTTTTAATAGCCATCAAATTAAATCATTAACCAGGAGGTTATAACATTAAAATTTTGTCTAAAATTAAAAATATTTTGCTGATGTTTTTTTGAGAAATAGCACTAATTAAATTTGAAATTTTTTAATCTAATCAACTGAGCTGGAAGCTTATGATCAGTGCTTTAGTCTCTAGTTCAGAGTTTGACTCCCACTTCCGTGCTGGACTAGTTGTGGTGGAAATCACTTTAAACTATAGATGTCTTTCGTATGGGCTATCTTTGGTAAACGTTACTAATGCGACTATTGAAATCTAGTAGCCCGTTAATATATGTACTGCATTAGATTGTAACTGCAACAGCAGTTCTATCTGCTCTTTACTGTCCTCTGAAATTTATTGTTCTTGCAAAATATAAATAAAAGTTGTTTATCAATTTGAAATGCTCAAATTTCTGTATTTTCCTAGAGATTATTATTACAAGAAATTTTAAATAAATCTAATAAGAAATTTTATACAGTGATTATCATTAACAAAGTAAAATTAAAGTTCCGTAACTTATAAGAAGCTAGCAGTGAAATGGGTAATGCTTTGACCTTCGGTTCAATAGCTTGCTGATTCAAATCCCACCCTCGGTTTGATGTTTATAAATGTTCGAAATTTTTTTAAGCTGTATGTACTGGTCTAATTAACCTTGCGTTCAAAAAAATAACCTCTGAGTGGCAAACATAGAAGCCAATTGTCTTATAAGTTTGTAGACATTTCTGAAGTTTATCTGGTGGTTTGGAATTTAATGTTTGTTTACAGAGCATTTCAAATATGCTGTTATCCAACGAATGTGTTCTACAGTTAAAATACTACGCGTTTACAGAATTTTGATTTTTTTATATTACACAATTAATTAGGATTTAAGTAATTAAAGATATTCAAATTTCTTTCGAATTTTATTTTATGATATACTAAATGAAACGATTTATAACTCTCATAATTTTATTGTTCTACTTTATCAATACGAAATACTGTTCTCAATCCCTTTCAATCCGCATGCAATAAACAATCCTAGTAATCTTCCATTGTAAACATCTAAATGTAATTTATTGTCGAAATCGGCCAGAAAAACTAGTTATTTAAATGCATTAAGCAGAGAAAAATTATTTAATAAAGAGAACACAACTCTGCTATATATCACCATTTTTACAAGTGACCCGTTTTACAGCCGATTCTCTAGTAATTATCCAACAATTGATTACTTTGATTTCTCATCGTTGCCTTTGATATTAAGTCTTCCTTCACCAACTCTCCTCATTAGAGCACCATTCTCAATCTTAAGCATCTTCTTCTACTTCTCTATTATGGGGTTTGCACGGTCGAGTAAATCCTCGATGGTAACCCACTTCAAACAGGTATGATGCCACATCCGAAATTGAAACTTTGTTGATGAAGATCGGATGTTTTTAAGAGTTTTTCTCTTCTGCGCTTCAGTGGTTCATTGATACGGTTGAGAATCGATTCTCAAGATTCGTTTTCTCTCTGAAAAGTAGTACTTCACTCTTGGTTTGATTTCTGATAGTTTACACTTTTAGAATGAATCCGGATCTCTTTCTGAGATGTGCAAGTACCGCGTCTGGGCCTTAAGATGACTATCGATTCCACTGATGAATCGTTATCGTTTTTGTTGAGCATGAGAAGTTTTAAGTATCTGTGTGTAACTTGGTGGCGATGTTTAATGATCTTAGAATGTCCTCACATTAAGTGGGAAACATTGCATAGTCACTGAGCAAATAGTCTATTTAACATTTGATGGAATTATTTAGGATGATATTCAATATCGTAATCGTTCCATGGAATTAGCGTTTCTGCAAATATTTATGCCATAAAAGTTATTCTTTAATAACACTTTGAACTCACAAAGATTAACTCTTTAATATTAATATTTGTGTGAGTATATAAATTTAAGAAAGATCTTGTTAACATGTGAATTTTTTCTTAGGGATAAAAAGCATTCATATTTTAGGTTTTATGCACACAATTTTTGAGTATTTTTTTCATTATAAAACATTTTGAGAATATGTATAATTTTTCAAAATTTTTATGTAATTCTATAAAAAAATTTTATTCACTCAGTTTGGGCTCAAAGTTTTAATTTTTATTAAATGTTTTTATGAAACTTTAATGTTGAGTTTTAGTATGGATAACATTATTTTTTTATAGTGTTAATATTGTGTTCACACATAGAGTGTTATCAAAAACATTCACATATATAAATTATAAATATGTCTGTTAATTAAAAATGCACAATCTTCACTTATGGGCATTTGCTTGTATAAAAATAGTAAGTCACAAAAAATGTTTAATGATTGAATGTTGATAACAAAGAATATTTTCAGCCTTTATTCTAATCGGATTTCTTCTGATATCAAAATTTTAAAAACTAGTTCAAGCTTTCATTTGCAAAATTAAAAATAATTTATTAACTTTTATAGAAAATTATCAATTTTTTGTTATTTAAAACGGTAGAATTTAAGGAATCATGTTTATTGTGTCTTGAATAATGCTAAATTATCCTGAAATATGTAAAACATTTCTATGAAAAAATCTAAAGCATTTGTCAGTTTTTTTAAAAAATTTTCATACCTGTCCAGTAACTAATGGAGTCATCTCTTTGCAAATCGACTTAAATTAATGGCATGTAAAATTGTTAAATGGCATTTCCTCTCTCTAACTAGTGTAGAATTTTAATAACATTTTCTCTTGTACTTCTGGGGCAAATGTTCGCTGGAATTGCTGTCAGTATAAATAACTTGTGTAAGCAGGATTATTTTGCTCGAAGATAGATTTATCGTTTTTATTCTCAATGTTAACGACTAGTTAATTTTGTTAAAGTGCGAAATGGATCATAAATCTTGTATACTAAGATCGGGAATTCAAGCGATTAGGCTAAAGAGAGACATTGTCATAAATTTATAATTCACAAAACTTGGTAAAAAGTAATGCAAGTTATTTTATCACAAATCATTGGGCGTATATTTTGCATTTTTAATTATTTAAACTTAAGTTTAAGAGAAAAAAGGCAAAAATGGAAAAAGAATTAAAGAAAAAAAAAAGGTAGAATTTGCAGAAAGGCATTTGATTCTAAATGTTGGTTTAAATAGTTTAAACATGTGATTATCTCGAATCTTCTAATCACTTAACTAAGAATCACCCTTTCGAATAATTCATGTAAGACTGAAATAAACTGTTATTAAATAATAAAAGGTTTCAAACACTTTAAGTTAAAAAAAAGTTAGAATATTATTTAAAAATATTGCTGCGATTTAAAGGATTATATAAATTTTTAAATAAGTAGTTTTGGACGTTTCCATAACAAATGAAATTACTTTCTTATAAATTGTTGCAGTTCTATAGAACCGAATCATTTTCATTTACAAATTTCATAAACTCAACCTCTAAAATTAAGAAGCTTTTAAGATTGGTTACAATTTTCGTCAACATCTCATAAATGCGATAATACTGTCACTAAGGGATTCTTTGAAATTTTTCGCACAATCATTATAATCATCATTATCTAATGTTTCATAATTGTAACTGTAAATTAACGTTGCATTTACTGATCTGACCCTAATAAAATTAATATATTTCTGAAGAACATTTTTTAGCTGAAAATTAATCTTAACAAAAAATTTTAAATAATAACCATATTTTTATACATTCAGGTTTTTTGCATTCAAACATTTTCTAAGCTTTGTGGTTTCAATTGCCCCATCTCCATAAATGACCAATTGATCTAATAGCACTAAAAATGTTTTGAATTGAAGCTTTAACCAATTTTAACACCTTTTTAAATTTTATTTTATGATTGTATATTCTATGACTCTTATATTTTATGAAGTCAAGTGTCCCATGTCTATATATGGTTACTTCGATTCTTTGACCTAGGGGTTCGACAAGAATGGTTGGAAAAAAATAGACTATTAACTTTTTTTTATCTACGTCAAATTTTTTTCATATTTTTAAACTTTGGGAATTTGTTTTACGATTACTTCGATTCTCTGTAGTTTTTCGAAAAGAATTACATGTACGAAAAGAATTTTTACTGTGTATATGAAACTAAGCTAAACTGAATTTTAAAACTGGGAATTTCGGCAACTGCTAGACGCTTAGACAATCGTGACAATGTTTATACCATTCAATGAAATGAAATACTTGCCTCGTTGTCTCTAAGGCAAGGCTTTTGAAACCCATCACAAATACAACAAGGCTTATACTATCCAAACTGAACTGAATAGAGAACTAATAACACAGAGGGATAAATAAATTATACATTTCTTACAATACACGTATATACACAAACGGGAGGCTTGCGATAATTTAAATCTGTGTTTTGATCGCAATTGTTTAAGAGTTCCAAGTCTGCTACTTGGTTGTTCCGAATCCTGAATTGCCACTCCGAATAACATAAATTACTTAACGAAGTCTTTGTTAACCGAAGAGCTAACCAGAGAGTAATGATAATAATTACCTTAACTGAGGGAAAGGATGGAACAATAAAACTTTGGGAATGCTGCAATCTCATCTGGAATGATCGATGCGCGTTTAATGAATATTTACTGTTGCCGAATACCCGTTTCCCACTGAAAAAGTCTCATTGTTGGCAAAGAGATAACCTTGATTTCTTTAAAATCCGTGTCATTTCGAACTCAGTTCTTTGATTTTTTGCGGAAAATTTATCGACAATTTGAAACGTTCTCAATGTGCTATTATAATAAACAAAATGGTCGTAAAATAAATATAACAATGGTACTAGTTAAACTAGTTTTAGTTTTTTTTCCCACTTACTGAGAACAAATAGGTATAAAATCAGTTCCATTTGATGGAATTTTTAAATCTGAAAATTACATTTTTTAAAAATTTGTTGAAGAGTGGCTATTGAAATGGAGATATTTCTTAGAAGAGAGGATTGTTATCTCGTATGATAACCTGAATAATATTCAGAAAAATTTGTGCTGTTTTCAAATCACTTGGATAATAAGCAAAATTCGTTCTATTTTCAAATCAGATTTTGCTCAGTTAAGATAACATGTTGGTTTGAAAATAATGATACTACTTTATATTTATAGCTATGAAGGTATTCTTCGTTAAAATTTTACAATATTTCTTTTTAATCTTACAAATTTCAACGGTGTATTGACTGCTTTAATTTACTAAATTTCGAAATACTACTAAAATTAGAATTTTTCCGTGCTCTTATTGATTATAGTACCCGGATCTTCCTTATTTGATGATAGCAATGCTTCTGTCGCCAAGAAAACGTAGACTCAATCATAAACTCAATGAAATATAATTAAATTGCTGATTTTGTTATTTTATTATAGTTTAAAATCACAGAAATCGAATGAGTGTGTCAAGTTGAAAATGTGTGATTCTAATTCGAAAGAAAGTCGGATTGAATGGTTAGGATTGCGATCTTCAACTGAACGATCAAGGGATTTGATACAAGCGTAGTTGCTTTTTCCAGTGGTCCGTAATACATTTTAAACTGTAAATCCCAATCGAATTAACCCTTGTGTGTAAACAGTGACCGTAGCGGCGAAACAAATATATTAATTCAATAAAAGTATGAAATCTTGTCATTTAGTTTGAAAAGAAATGCCATATCTTGCTATTTTGTTTAAAATAAATCTTTTTCGCATAGAAGATAATAACATTTTTACTTAAGGAACTTTTCAATTTATAAACTTGTGAGATGGTCATGTTTAACCACTTTAATTATTCGTTTGTTCAAGAAATAACTAGGTAATACAAGATTCGGTTGCTTTGATGATTGTAGTAATGACAAAAAACTTATAATATAAATTATATTTAATTATTTAAATGTTTTAATTATCACTTATGTTAAAAGTTGTTCATATTTCAAGATAATAAGAGAATATTTTAAAAAACTACAATACACTAAATTTTTATTCACCTAAATGGAGAAGATACAAAATTTAAATAATTTATTATTAAAAAAAATTATACTGTTCCTTTCTTGTAAGTAGAAGCTAACAGAACAAAATTACGTCGAGAGGAAGAAGAATAAAAACGTAGATGTTCTGCTTCAACGTATCGATAGCAACGAGGTGTTAAAGGTCCAAAGCACCGCCGAGGGGTAGATGACGCCCCCTTGAGTGCAATATCATGTCCAGTAATAATGCAGGGCTACCGTTTCCAGTGAATAGGGCTGTTTGTTTTGGAACAGGTTAAAGATCCATTCTTCTCTCTATCGGAATGTCCGCCTCTGCTAAAAAGTTCGTCTTCCAGATTTCTTACTTTTGGAACAAACACTGAATCGTCTGATTTTTTTGTTACATTCCTCCTCCGCATAATGTCTCAAGAAAAGAACTGCTTACAGGAAGGGAGAAAAAAAAAAGTAGTTTTTTTCGTATGTAGTTAATCGCCTACAGATCTACAGAGTGGAACAGAACATACACGGCAAAATTGGAGGACTGCAAACATTAAACTAGCATCGCATGGCTAAGGTGAAATGGGAGCTTTTCAGAAAAAAAAATAATGATAAATAAAGTCGAAAAGAAATAAGAAAGAAAAAGACTTTGAAATTGTTCTTTTGGGAAATGCGTACGACTTCCACCCCTTTCTCTTTAAGTTCGATTGACTTCTCTAGCTGAGACACGCTTCAGAAAATAGCTGATCACCGCTCTGCTGGAATGGTGCGAATGTTTTCTTTCGGGGAATTTGATTCCATTCATTTCGTTCAATTAGATGACTTTCACCAAACACTCAACTGCTGAGCTGATTCAGTATTGCCTCTGAAAATGATTCGAAATAGAAGGATCATTGAAATTTCTTCGTACAATAGAATGATTTTGTACTACGATTCTCAGGCGATAATCAGTTCTTCCATGCTTTGCCGAAACACTTTGATTCGAATGCAGTTTAATGGCATTCCTTTTTTTATTATTATATAAATATAAAGCAGCTTTTCTTGAGTATCATTTTTAGCTTCAAACATAGTATGGATATAATAATATTTTTTATTGTGTCTTTGTGTGTGTGCTTTCTAAAACTTTAATTTCAATTGCGAAAATTTCTCATGTCTAAATTAACTTCTAGCTTTCTAATAAATAAGTTGTTTTTCAAATTAAAAAAAAATTTATTCATTAAATATAGTCCAATGCCTAATGTCTTATACATATGTTGACGTTTGAAGAAGTAATCTCCTACTTGTACTACTTGCAAACGTGAGATAACCTGACTTGTAATAAAATGTGTGGTTCTGATTGATTAGATTACAAGGTTCTAAAATATACATTGAAACCAACACACTGATAAAAAGCATATTAGCAAATTATCAAATGACTACGAGTGCATTTATATTTTATTGTTTACCTAAATTATATACTTATTTTGCTACTTTCCAAATACATTTTACTATATAGTGGGAATAAGGTAAATGTGAATATTTTTTTGGAATTCTTGAAGCCTCAGAATTTTAAGCGATTCGGAAAGTAGAATCATAGTGTAAACTCCCTAAATTAAAAAAATTTTGAGTTCTCAATTAGAAATTATTGAATATTTAAATAGAAGAATTTAACGAGAAATCGGACTTCTTGCTTAAAAGTATATCGTACGTATTGCTCATTAAGCTTAGTCTTAAAATAACCTTTTAGTTTAATTAATTGTAATCAGTTACACATCCTTATCGCACGTGAGAGTCTTGGCAGATACATTTACTAAAAATTTCCAATTGTCCTTTACACTTTCTTAAGTTCTTGTGGTCGTTTTTTTAGCTGTCCCGATTATTCTGATATCAGTAAATAAAAATAATTTCGATTTTAAATTATACCATGTACCATATTTTTTAGCAATACATTTTATTTAATACTGAAATGTTTATTTAATTTGTTATTAGATTTATTTTTGATTTTTAATTTTATTTGCGAGTTTTTAAGGAATTTATATATATATAATATAATGTTTTTAAAAACTAATTTTTTTCTTGCTGTATTAAAAACTCTTAATATAACGATAATATTTATATTATTTCCATCAAAGATTCGAAAATCATTTGAAATTCAATTTGGAAAAATTCGATTTGTGTCATTTATAAACTATGCATTCTATAATAGAATATTTAATACATAATAGCATCGTTTTACCGCGAAAGTAGCTAATTTATGAAAGTTTTGTTTTTCCAATTTCTTTAGATTTGGGAGTAATAAAGATTCTGAGTTAATGTCTTTTCGTTGACATTCGCACCTAAGGTTAGTAAAGTTAATTACTTTGTGATATTGCCATTTATTGACCTAATTTATTTAAAAGCTGAACTGGTATACAGAAATGGGACATTGTTATTTATTCGAACTATGTTCTTATTCCTGCAATTTATTCGGAATTACTTTTATTTCGTTTTTACATAAAATATCAATTTTATTCTTCTGCTGAAATGTATTTCACAATAAATTGACTTGTTTTATAGTTTATGTAGGAAATATTTCAAGCTAATTATAATTCCGAGCATGTTTTTTCCCATGTATAAAACTTGTAAGATTATAATTTTAACATTCTGTTTAATCGGAATATAACTGCATTGTATTTCATAAATCTTCATTGTTTTTGTAGTTTAACTTGTTAATTTTTAAAATAGTAAATTATTGATATTTTTTAGAGACTTGAATCAGATGCTTTCTTTCATTTGATATTAATTTTCTTGGTGAAATGAATAGTAGATGTTGTATGCACTCACTTTACACAAAAATGTTATTTAAATAAAATTTTCGTTAATGTTTTTATGAAAAGTATATTAATATGAAAATTTTAAAATAGTATTTCAAGCTGTCTTATTAAATGAGCTTGAAACAGTTTTTATTTTACAGATTTTCATCATCAATACTGATATGCTGACTACATGAATATTTGAATTGCTTTTGGCGAATAAATCTTAAAATATTTACCATCAATCAAGATAATATATGAATATTAAATTACATTTTGAATATTCAAAATATAAGAAATATAAAGTCGGTTTGTTAACAGCTCTCATTAAAGTATACTAATTCTTTTAATCTTAAATGATGAAACCATTGCAATTTTATAGTAATCGTACTAAAAAGAAATGGAAGATTCCAAGGAAATATGAATGATTGATTGACAATCATAATTATTCTGTGTAGACAGCATGTACAGATGCAGCAGTTTTCGTGACGCGAGTACAAACCAATTCAAATATCCGATATCCTCCTTAAAACTCAATGAACTTGGTTCGGAACAGCATGTCAATTACCAACGTCTCATCCTTTTGCCGGCTGCAGTTTCTTTTTTTCCTTTCTATCTTAATAATATGGAAGTGATTTGTCATGTGTCTGATTTGCAAGAGAGAGAACTGGCTTTTTCTGTACCAATCCATGCATCCCACGCTTTACCATTGCATTCACTCCAACTACCTGTTCCCTTATCAGATGACGTTTCTGGAACAAGAGTCAGGCAACAGATTTGTTTTGGCAATGGTGGTGGCGGAGGAAAAGTCCTTTTGTTTCTTTTTCCACCTCACTGCCCTCGATTTTTATCCACTTTCTTTGCCCACATCCATTAATCTTTCCCGAAAACCAGGTGCTCAGCTCTTCTGTTCAGAATCAGAAAAATGGAATTTTTTTGTTCCAGCATCACTCCCCACAATTTTCTCCTCCACCCCCTCTCTTATGCTTGTTTAATTTGATCCTTTAATTGCTCGGCGACTTAATGACCCATATTCCGGAAGAATTTTTTCCTCTGAGTTAACGAGGTAACAAAAAAAAAAGTTTGTAACGTGCTTATCTCTCATGGTATTCCAAACTAATTAAAATATTAGTTGGAAATTCACGACTGCCCTTGATTTTTCTCAGAGATGGCCAGAGATTTTTTTCGTGCCGCACGATTTGCCTTCGTTTTCAAGTTGTGCTATTCTGTGTTACATGTTTGTTTGTTAGTAATAGAGTTTTTAACGAACATTTTTTTTCTCCTGTAGCTATTTAGGCTCTCATTTCCTTTCTTCAGTTGGAAAAACATGATTGATTTGAACAATTGGAGTTTACAAACGGCCATGAAATTATTATCTTGATCACTGCTCTTTTGCAGATTATTGGGCATGGACAAATAACAGTCAGAATATAAATGATTTTTGAGTAATTGTAGAAATAATTATAAAAATGGCTTTATTGAATTTACGAGTGGATAGCCTGCAGTTCTGTTTCCCACAAACACGTATTTTGACGTCAGAACTAAAATAGGAAAGATCTTTTTCTTGCTGAGTTATTTTTTAATAAAACTTCTGATAAGCTTGATTTTATATTCAATTCGTTATTTTCATTTTCTTAGCTCCTTTGAAATTTTATTGTTTTCAAATGTTATTAATAATTGAAATTCGTTACTTGATGGTCAATTTTACACAATAATTAAGATATTATTTCCCAATTTCAAACATTCCTTCAATTAAAAAAAAAATTGAAAATTACACATCTATTTGTAATTTGAGTCGGTTCAAGATTCTTATTTTTTTATTTGCTCTTTTTTTAATGTGTATTCATCGTTTCCTTCCCACCAACTATTATATTAATTTCATGATGTAATAAGTTATTGCATAATTACAATCCCATTCCTTAATAATTATTGATAACTTAATCATGCATTCGAAACTGATGAAAATTTTTTTATATCTTAAAGTACTTCTGATTAATATGAAATTTAGGTATGTTCTTTTTTGATTTAGAATGAAAGTGCCACATTTTATCGAACCTATTTTTTTAAACATTCCTGTCTTTGAAAAAATATATTTGGCTGATATCATTAATCAACTATTGCGCCAAGAGCTACTAATAAATTTAAACTTTTAAAAGATAATTTAAAGGGCAGATATTTATTTTCAATTATCTACATCTGTTTAAACTAAAAACTTCCTTATCAGGCTGCTATCACATTATTTTAAAGCGTTTACACTGTCGATATAACCTTAAAGGCGTTGATTTGAATCTCTTATCATGAACAGCTATCTGATATTTATAATGGTGCTCTGGTAAATGTTGATTCTATGTCGGGGAGACACACGTCCCCATAAATTCTCCTGGGGCATAAGGAACTTATTCAGCTGCATTATTTCCTGCAATAGAGCCACATTGAATTCTCGTGTTTTTCGAGCTTTCCCTGCTCTTGCTTGAAAATGGGAAAGGTGTGGTTAAACAAATAAGAGTAGCATTTAGGTATTATTTAGCTTCCCCGCTCTTTTTTAATGGGGTCAGGATTTTTAACGATAGCAAAACGTTATTTCTCTTTACTCTGTGAAGATTGGAATGTGATCTTGAATAAATATATTCATCTTGTATTGATATTTTGTTATTTATATATTGATCTTGTTGATCGTGATATATAACTATTGTACTTCTTGTTTTCATTAAATAATTGAATTACATGAATATAACAATCTTTAAGTTTTAACATTAAATTGACATTATTTTTAAGAGTAAAAAATTTTTGAAGCTCTTTTTTACTTACAAAATGGACAGAGGATGCAAATCCTCGTCATTGATCTACTCACCGCGTTCAGAAATTCACTCGTTCTTAATGCTTTGCATTTTATGCGTGCGGTCATGAATATTTGATTTCAACGCATTCACTACCAGCCTTGTGCACCCCCCACGCGGGATTACCCAAACCGCTCCGTTCAGCCTCTACAGTTTAAACAACGGGAAATCTAAACGGGATCTTTCGACTGAATCTCTCCCTCTACCTTGCCAATTGCTTGGAAACTAAAAAAAAAAAAAATCCTGCCGGATATTATCCAGAAGGATATGATCAGGCATGAAGTGTCCGGCGCGCAATCGTGAGTCAGCGTTTTTAATCTATCTAATCTGATTACGTCACATATATATGCGGCAATCTTACGTGGATCTGTCTCCCCGACACCAGGATCTGGACATATCTAAGCTTTCCGGGCGATGAATGACGATGTCCGGGTGCTAAAAATCATCCGGATTTAATCCTTTTTAAAACTTATGGGAGATAGAATGAGTAAGGGGGTGTTGTTCGGCTTGTGGGGGTCGGTGATTCGTTTGTCAAAGATTGGGGCCGGAAAGTTCTAATCAGGCATCCTTTTTTAGGACTGATGGTATTATGCTTAAGATTTTGGAATGAAATATTAAAGATGGGCCTTCGATAAGGGAGAATGAGCAAAGGGGATTTCGTGTGGTTAACGGGATTACACGCGAACGCAGGGAAGTGGTGGCATCTATAGCGAAATTACTATAGACAAACTTGCTTTCTCTTTTCCGTGTATGATGTCATGTTTGTGTGCTCTGTAAATTATGAAATTTTGTTTGCAAATGAAAGAATATTTCTAGAAATGAGATCGTTTAACATTTATAGTTATGCATGTAAATTAAAGTGAGATAGAAACACCTCTGTTATAAAAAATTATTCTTAAATTTTAGCTAAAATGTTTTATAAAAGGTAACTCATTTAAAGTTATGTTATCTTAATTAAGTAATATTCGCACAAAAATGGAAAAATACTTTTAGTTAAAATCAATATTGTTTTTGAAATGAAGCATAAAGACGCTAATGTAATTTAAAATCTTTAAAATAAAGTTTAAAGTTTTTCTTTCTTTAAAAAAAATTCTTACGAAATGCTAAAAAAAAAGACGATTATGTTTATATTTTTGTAATTACAAAATAAATTTGTTAAAATCATGATAGTTAGTGATCATTTATTAATAGTTAACAAAAATTAGAAAGCTTTGGCATATTCCCTCTGAATATTACACTTCTAAGGTTTTATAAGTTAATATTAATGAGTTGCTAATAAATTAATAGCATTTTTCATGTAAACTAAAATTTAAATTTTTATTAATCTTTGTCTTGATTTTATGATTAAACTTTATGATGCCTCTGCCAGAGATTTTTTAAGTTTGGATATGACTCACATACAAAACATTATATGAAGTTGTTGTTGTCGTGGGCCAGCTAGGCTGGCAATATGGGGTGCGCTGCTCCACACTTTATTACAGGAAGTAAAAATACTTAAAGATTAAAAAAACTGAATATTTCTTCATAATTTGATTGTTTCAAATTCTTATTTCTAGTTTAAAAATGCAACTTTTAAATGAATTTATGATTCTTTTTAATGAAGCTGTGTAATCGTTATCATTTGTAATTGTATCAATTTTCTATCTGTTCTTCAATGTCAGAGTCGTCCTCTCAGCACTTAATAAACCATTAAAATTAATGAACGAGTTGAATAATAATTTCTCCACAATACATGTAACTATTATTTCCCTTCTGTTGTTGTTGTTGCTTATCCTCCATGTCTGACGGAGTCAGACTAGATCCACGAGTTCGTTGACTGTAAGGAAGTCGAAGACTAAAAGAGGATTGCTAAAGAGATCCTCCCTAGAGAGACCCATGCAATCCAAAAGATGCTCAGGAGAAGCCTGATGATTTTGGCACTTGGTGCAGGTGACGAAAGTTTTCCTGCCCTCGTTGAAAGTGAGGCACTTAATATGACCGCTAGCAAGTCTTGAGAGAACAGTCCGGGTACGTCTGTCACACGGGAGGTCAAGGGACAAACCCGGTTTTGATCCCTTGTACCAATTATGGGTGGGAGGTGTTTTCCACTCCTCCGAGATTTTTGATTTTTCCCGGGAGTATAACTCCAGAAAAGTAAGTGTGGAAGAGGGAGTATTTGAAATCCTGCAACCCTCCTTAGCAAGATTATCGGCCATTTCATTCCCGTGGAGATTCACATGTGAAGGTATCCATTGCAAGTAAATATCATGATTAAGTGAAATGAGTTTTAATTTAAGCAGGATAGAGTTGCTGATCTTGTCGCCTACAAGAAGCCAATTACTAAGATGGTGGAGAGAACTACGGCTGTCAGACAAGATCCATAGGTCACCATAATCCTCTTCAGAAAGAATAGCTTCTAGTCCCAGGTCTATTGCAATCAATTCACTTCTGAAGACAGAGCAATGATTGGGATTACGATGAGAAAGAGTCAAATTGGTGTGAGAGGTTTCAATATATATGCCATTACCTGCTAGAATATCAATTTTACTACCGTCAGTGAAGATTTTGATGGCATTGTTAGGAATGTGGCTTAGGTTTTCCAAGGTCAGTTGTCTAAGATGTTCTGGAATGTAGTCTTTCTTATTAACATGAGTACTTAAGTTAAAGTGAAAGTAAACCCTGGGGAGTCCTTCTGCAGGATTCAAGCAGCACTGTATTGAGTTGGGTTCAACATTACTATTAGGTAGTTGAAGAGAGACGTATTTCCCTTCTCCAATTTCCCTTCTACAACTGTTAACTGTTATAGATATGCTATTGTAGGTTATTACTCAACGAAATCAATCCAATATCATATTTTTGATAACATGTATATGTTATAAATTCCCTACTAATATATTTGTACAACATAATTATGTTAATACAAATTAATATTGCTAAATCTTGCATATACGCTCCCCAAGTCGATGATTAAACAGGCAATTAATCCTGTTTAATCATGATTCAGAGGAAAGTAAATTAATTCTTGAAATATAGAGTCCTGAATACTTAATAGCAGATCAGGGTTTATATATACTAATGCGCGAGTTTCCTTTGATATTTGTGTATAACTACCGCCTCTTATATGACAGATTTTTCGAATCATGATATTTATCAAGCATTTTTTGGATTAGATTTAATATGAAAACGGCAGAATTATATATATAAATTCAAATAATAAAAATAGTTTGGGAATTGCTGATAAAATATTTTTTGATAACCACTCTGTACTGATTTAAAATGTTGGCAACTTTTTGTTAGACCACCGTAACGTGCATTACAACATTTAATTCTAATATGACTCTTCATTTTCTTTAATTCATTTTTATTTTTATATTTTGTAGAACTTTATATGCAATACTTCATTTAAAATATTAATAAATAAGGTAAAACATTTTTTAATCATTTATTGTTTTTAGTTAAAATATTTTTGTTAGGAACCCCCCATTTATATAAATATATTATATTTTGACTTAAATAAATACATTGCATTAGCATTTTTCCTTTAAACAAAATATTTTAAATATTTTGAAATTACTTTGGCTAAATCCACTTCTTAGAAAAATAAAATTTTAAGATGTCTTATCAATGAACTGCAGCGCTTGAATTGATTCCATGAAACAGCTGGCAAAATAAATATCATATTTCTATGATTCCAGTCATTGTCGTGAAAATGAAAACTTCCAGCTAGATTTATTCCAAATAATAAATTATAGATTCGTATGTGTAATATATATAGACTACGATCAATAATCATTAAATATGCAGCATATTTCATTACGAGTTCAAAAATTTATCGTTTCTCGCTAGAAATTCACTGTATTAATAAATTCAACAGCTTTGATGAATGCAAATTTGGCAACGATCGTTCCAGCAGACGATTCACAAATATTTATAATAGAGAAGGCTATAGTCAGCGCGAACTTTGTTCCATAGAAATTTAAATTAAGGCAGAAGCTATTAGAAGTAAATTCATTTATGGCACTATTTTAATGCCGGTGTTCGGTTATTCATATGGAAATAATTTTATAAACAGATAATTTGCATATGAAATATCCCTACAAATGATTGGCTCTTTTAAAGCTTATTCTTGATTTTAATATTTGTTTGTATAGAATATAAATTAAGCATGTGTAATTGAAATATTAAGTGTATGAAATAGACACCCAGAAAAAAATCAATATTCTGTTATTTCAATATGGCATTTTCCATAATCCAGAAAAATTAAACATTTTTAGCTAAGTTTTGGATTTTGATTTTGTAATAATAAGTATTATTTTTATTATTAGATTATACTGATACACAATGCTTAAGTGTTTCATTTCTTCGCGCTATATTCATTGTGGAATAAAAGGGGAGATATCTATACCTTTTATCTTTGAAAATTTAATTACTATCCAAATAATCGCATATCCAAGTACTGATGAAATGACACGTTTTAATTCATACTATTATAAAATATTTGCGCATATATTTTATGGCAATATTGAATATATTTTATTCTTCGTATACGGGTCTATATTTCAGCAATGAATAACGTAAGATTTATATTTTTCTTTTAAAATAAGTTTTTTTTCTGTTCTTCATAAGTTAACTTGGCACTATCCAAATCATTGCTCTTTGCATAAAATATTCGATAATATTTTTAATGAAATCTGAATGTACTGTACAAATAAATATTATAGTAATGCATTAAGTATACAAAATTGATATATTTTTCCTTGGAAAATAATTATGAATTAATATTTTGAAGGCTAATTAAATATGAAAATATTCCTTCCTTTCTATGTGAATTGGAATTGGAAATACTTATAATATAGTTTGATCATCAAAATATTTTACTCTCAAAAAATATGTAATAACGAAATTTGTTCAAAATTTTAACTCTAGTTTGTTAACATATACTATATTGATATAGATTTATTTGCATCTAATTTATTTAAAATTCTTCGATTTATTTTTAATATTTAAATAAGATTTTGTGTGAAAAATCTGGATAAAAATTTTATTTATAAATGCTTATCTTTAAATAAAAATTAGTGAAAGAGCAAATTTTTTTGTAAATTGTATTCGCACGTTAAGAAAATTTCTAGTTCTTGTGAAGCTTAAGCACGTGTATAAAAGGAGTTTCAACAGTACTTTTAATGAATATTTTAAAAAATGTAGAATACCCAAGGAATTCTGAATATTAAACTACCTATGCTTACGTGTGTATGAAATTTTTTATCCCTGATAAAAAATTTATATTCCGTTCAGAAAAATACATGAAAAGTTTTGAACAAGAATTTTCGTACACTTTCTGGAATAATATATTTAAACAACTAGTGTCGATTACTAGCACTTAGCACTTATATGAATCTTGGATAAGTCACATTTCTACATGATGAATTGAAATATCTCTCTCTCGCGCGCGCTTAATGCTATATTATCACACGTTCGGCAAGAATTTTAAAGAATCAAAATATTCTGTGCAATATGTCGAAAAAGCAAGATGATTAGAATTAATTAATCTTGATTTTCCGACATTGACCCAGAAAAAAAGTATTCTGTGCAAAGATTCTACCTATTGGAAATAGGGGAGGCGTTGCAATTACAAGTTGAGTAGATGATCATTTGAGAAATGGCTTAATCGGTTTCTTCGGCCAACCAGAAGTTGTATATATTTTGCGTATATAAAAGGAAAAAATATATCGTTTAACTTATTTCATTATTGTATACAATGGACCTTATATTACCAGTGCAAATATCAATTCATTCCAATCATATTTACCTATTTGTTCACAGTAAATTTTCTAAGAGAATCATGTAGCTATTCTTTATTATTCTAATATAACTAATTCTAGCTAGTTTTTTAAATTTCGAACCTAACTTTCATACCTCAACAAAAGTTTCATAAATTAACCTGCGAAAAAATTGATAACAGCCGAAGCCACGTTTTTTCATCTCGGATAGCTTTGACCTCGCATGTATCCTGAAGCATTCATAACATATTTCAGTCAGCTTATTGAAATCTTCAAAAAAATTCGTGAAATCAGATGTAAATTATCGAGTTATAGTCATGAAATTGTCCATAAATCCCATTTTTTTAAATTTAAAATCCCATTTTGGTACTTAAAAGCAATTGAAATGGACTGAAACCATTATGAGCCGTATTCTTTTGTATGCGTCTTATTTAAAAAAATTCTAAACCTAAATTCAGAATCTTGCAAAACATACTACAGAAATGCATAAACTTAAACATATTTGTGAGGATTTCAATTTGTGTAACATCCTTTCGAGTTGTACTAAATAAAATCTAAGTTTGCTCCTTTCATATTTTTGTTCATACTGGAAATCATATACTAGAAGTCTGCTCAAAAGAATTTCTTATAAGAAATAATTTATTAATTTACTGATTATATATTCTTTAGCTTCATCGACAGTTCACAACACGGAACAATTTAACTGACCTTAGGAGAAAAAATGCTCATTTGTGTTTTATCATGAGTTTGGAAATTATATATATATATATATATATATATATATATATATATATATATATATATATATATATATATATATAATTTAATATAATTAAAATAAAAATAATAATAAAAAAAAGTTAGAAAGAAAATACTTCCTTCACAAGTGATTATCGTCAAAGGAACTATCAAATTTCTACTTCATCTCTACAAACACTATAGTCGTCTGCACAAATCCAATCACATTTATTATATTGAGCCAGCACTTAAAGATCAGAAACCCTAATCATTAATTTAGGCTTCAAAACATTTTTTTTTCAATGACGGGCACACTTGGGTGACGAACTCTATGCCACAACAAGGCCAGAAACTGCTACTCATTTGTCGTTACCCAGCGGGCACCTGTGAACCAAGTCACGGAAGCGAGTAGCGTTACCCACGCCATACCACCACAAACCCGTTTATAGGGTGGGCCACATTCATACTTCATTACAGAAGAAAGGATAGAGGAACACAAAGAGAATAGAGAAAGAAGCCCGTGCATCCATGCCCGAACCGGGATTCGAACCCAGGACCCATAGCTCATGAGTCTGGAACGCTAACCACTCAGCCATCGGTCGGCAGCTTCAAAACATTATAATTCACTTGCTTTAAGAAAAACTATCGTTATCCTTGTCTCAGACGAAACATTACTATCATACGTTGTTCTATATATGATTATTTTGTAGCAACAGCAGCTGCTGTTTTCCATCATGGCAAATCATTAAGGAATCTGGATTTATTATCAAATATTCTCTGACGAAACGAAGTTAAATTTTTAAGCTTACCCATTGAGAAATTGCACGTGCTTTTATATACCAAAACAAGATAGTTTACTTTGATAGCTTGTCTGCCTTCCTGACTCTGCTTAGCTCTTAACAAAAATCTACTGAATGCAAAAGTCGCTTTGACTTGGTTGGTTTCAGTGTCGCTTTCGTTATTAGAAGGTAGTGAGCTGGAATCCCAAATTAACCAAAGACTTGTTGGATTCATTAAAGATGGTTGGGGCATGTTAAATAAGCGATGGTGTCGCGATATCCTCTGAGTAATACTTCTGGGTGTGACAGGTCATATATTGGGGGTCTTCTACTAGGTCCCTGCTTCTAAATTTCGAAGACTTCCACCCGGCGGCTTTAACCTAATTGGTAGAGCCCAACTCTGGGCTAGGTATAGGAATATACATTGGTATAAGCAATTTCTTTAACGGAGATAAAAGCTAAACTAAGAAATGAAATAATTCAAAAGAAAATATGCATCTTCAACAAGAAATCATGAGAACTCTGAGTTATTAGGTAACAACAAAAGGTAACAACAAAAGGAAGTGGAAGTAACCAAATATTTGCGACTGCCTTTACTTTGTTTCTTCATTCAACCAATTCTTAACACAACACGATTCTACAGAAATGGTAAAACATCTGGTCCTTATTTATTCATAAAGTTGAAAGTCATATTTATTCATAAATTTATGCCAAAAGTTTGATCTGAAGAAATAATTGATAACTTTTATATAAACTCGTAATCAACTATTGTCTTTTTTCCATATAGCTTTGTAATCAAGTGGTCCTCACCTCCAGTTTAAAACTATGATCGCGTAGGATCAACAACAAATTATCTTAAGGAATATTTTTGTTCAGGAATTTTTTAAGGAATACATTTATTATTGGTAATTACAATGCTTATACCATTTTATGTATAAATGATTTGTTATTAAATATATTTTCATATCCACAATTACTTTGTCTTTATAATTTTAGTATTTTGATTTTATCATAGCTTTCTAGTTCACAGATACCTTTTAATACATATGCAACTCAATAAGAAGAAAAATGTTTATTATTTAGATTAGAATTTTTTTAAAAATGAACTCCGATTTATGTATTATTATTTTATTTTTTCGGAATAATACATAACATCACTGTGTGTGATTCTTGGTGACATAGAAAGAGCTGTGTCTCCAGGAATGAACATTAACCATTAACGAATAGATTGGTTCATCTCCATTCCTGAAGACAAACATTAACAATATTCTGAGAACTTTCACTGTGTGTTTTGAACATTAAAATATTAGTCATGAATTTGTACTGTTTCTAGACCCTTGGCTAATAATAATTGCTCTGAATATTACTTAAGTGTCTTCTTCATGTATGTGAATGAAAGTTCTCTTGGCAATGATATAGATGTTACTTGTCAGCGGTTTGAGAACTTTTCTTTAGTATCAGTTGGATGGAGAAAAATCACAAAACATTTCTACATGAAATCTAAATGTTTGAGATGAGCTTCTTCTATAAAAGGAACTTTTATATAGTCTTTTAAAACACTATGTTTGAATTTAAAATTAATCGTCAATGTCAATATGACCAAGTAGTAAATTATAAAGTAATTGATAGATTTTTATGTTAAAAATATTCGTAACTTTTGTTTCATTATTTGCTCTTTTCTTATATCAAGGAAGAAAGTTTGTAATTACTTCTTTTTGTTTTAGCCCCACTTTTTGGAATAAAATGAAAAATTTTATATCTACTGGGGAAAATATTTTATTTTCTCGAATTATTAGTACATAATCCAAATTAATTTCTCATTATAGTTTTGGATCATATGTATGTAATCATCCTTAAGCTCGGGTGTCATACTAATTTTTTTTTTAATTTCGTTGTCTTATTCATCAGACATTGGAATAAAATGGTATTGAATTTTTTTAGAAGTTTCCAAGAAATTGTATGATGAATAAATGTTTATTTAATACTTAACATATCTACTTTTATATGTGCGACCAACATTAAATCGATAAAAAGTTTGATTTATGATATTGTTTTGTTTTTAGCGATATTGCCTTATCTTTTAAACTGAACTCGTAGATGTCTAATGTAATACAACATTCTGGAAGAATATTTGCATCTGTAAATTTCATCAAGGCACTTAAATACATCAATCATTCCTTTCGCATACTGCCATATTAGCCCACGAAAGTTTTCTTTCTGCTTTCACTGACAACGGCCATCTTGGGAAGCAGCAAAAGTAATACTGTTCGAAGTTTCTCTTCAACGATTACATAATAACAAGGTTGTCTTCAAGAATAGCCTCTGGTGACAAACATTTTATTTATGGGAACATAGATGGCGCAGTGGGGAGGTAAAAGTTGAAAAACCTGTAAGGAGGAGTCGGCACCAATGTTCCAAATTAGAGGCTAGAAGTCCATCCAGCTCAGCGTCGGCTCCCCTAACCTTTCGTTCTCGCTTCTTTTGTTACTTATCCTCGGAAGTAAATTAGTCTATTAATCTCTTCCCATCCCCACCTATAGATATTTTTCATCTCCATTCCCTCCCTTCCTCTTGTTCTGGAATGGGCCTTGCCTTGGTGACAGTCTCGATTCCAGATCCTTGGGAGCAGATGAGGATGGCTTTAGGCGACTGTCAACGATGTAATTCGCTACTTTTTGCTGTTGCTTTTACTGCCCCTAATGAGGAGGACCCCCAATCACTCGGAGGCAACCGAGTGTTTGCTTTGAGATGTTCCACTGGATGTAATCATTGTTCTCGCATACGTATACCGGAATGGTGTTTACTCTGTATCTCGTGTCTCTTAGGGGGACCCACAAAATAGAAGAGCTGTGTGACTTCTAATGTATTCAGTCAACGTCTCTGGTGATGGATGCTCCTGGTACACTTCATAAATCACGTAATGAAAATTTATCGACCTCAATGATAATTTATCCTCTTGCGTGTTTTTAAACTGCACAGTTCATAAAAGAAATCAATACGTAACAGTAATCAATACAAATATATTTTATATTTTTTAACAAACCTCAACAATAAGAATTTCTAAAAATGTTTTCTTTTTAGAAATTGGCATGGAATTTATATCTATTTCCCGCATTTCGTTGCCTTATTTCCCTTATATCCCTACTCTCTCTTCTGGATTTTCAACCTAAACTATTCAATGAATGGCGATACTATTGTTTTTCCACTAAATTTTTAGTATTTCCTGGGGAATCTGTTACTCTGTACTATAAAAGCATCAAATGGTAAACGTGATTTTTTTAAAAAAAAAGGTAAACTTCACGGGGGATTGAAGAAATATTGTATTCTAATATATGAATAAATTCTAAATTTTCAGTAGTATTAAAATTTTTTACTTTTAATCAAATATTGTAAATAAAATTACAGTAAGACGACAGTTATACTTTTTCAAGGGAAATAAAATGGATTATGCATGTATTTTTAAGAAAGAATTCTCTAAACATTAGTCATTTTTCTAACAAAGTAATGCTGAAAGTTCGTTAAAAAATAATTTTGTCGTATTTTTTACATTTAAAAAATATTTTATTGAATTTACAGTATGAAATTACGTTATTTGTATTAGAAATATTTTCATTGTAATTTTTTGACCCTACTTAATCAAAAAATGATTAAAATATATATAACAATATGCTAATTTTTGTAGTTAGTTAATTAATTATTGTAGCTCTAAAAATTATTTTTATTACTTTATAGTTCCGAAGTATTCTATTTTTCAATGAAAGTTTTGGTATATATATCAGCTGAGAAAATCTTTAAAAAAGAGATGCGGAAAATTTACGAATATATAATTATTTCTAACAATATATGCTGAAATTGTCATTTCTATCATAATATACTGAAGAAAGGGAAAAGAGTTGCTTTATAAAAGACCATAAAATATCAAATTATATTTTTTCTTCTAAATCTTATGAATAATTCAAAATAAATTCTTAGAATTTATTCGCTTAATAGAAAGTTATCAGTGGATTTCAGAATAATATGTGTTATGCTCATAAACTGAAGCTTTAACATTTTAGTTTCTTAATATGTAGATTATTAAAGCATTTAACATTTTTAAAGGTAAATAAGTCAATACTCTTTTATACTTCGCTATAAATTTAAAAAGAAAAATATATGCGTGTTCCTTTTTATTTCCAAAAATTCCTTTTTCCTGTATATCGTGTGGTTATTTGGGGAGGGTTAGGCAAGCGGCTTTTTTTAATCGTGTGCGCACACAAAACATTCTGTTTGGCACGCAAGCTTCAGTGGGAGCAAAACTGTAATAAACTTCGGGGGAAATGATTTGTGTATGGTAAATACAGTCAACTGGAAAATTGGCGACCGTTGATACTAACGGCGAAGATTGAGAAATGGTTTAAGGCATGTAAGTACTATCCATTTCCTTATGAACATGCAATTTCCAGCTTTGCGTGGGTAATTTTTTGGAGTATCTTCATAAAAATTGACTTTTTTTCTTTTCTTTTTGGTTTGCAGTATAACTTCATCGATGAAAAAAATTGTATTGCTTTTGAACTGAAGGATATTTCTTTGATCTTCGAAAATTCTTATGAAGCCACCTTATTTATGAGATTTTCATGAAGAGACCCATGTTAAATAAACATCTAATTATTTTCACGCATGGGAACAATCTAGTATTACTTTCATTGTTTTATATGAATCGGGTCGTTTTCTTTGTTTTTTCTATTATTTTTTGAGAATTGTTGTGGAAAACTCAAATTATTTGGAAAAGGAGTTATAAATTCTGCGGAGATTTATTTACGAAAGAAACAAAGTATGTTAATATTAATTAGCAAGTTACTCAAATCTTTGCCATAAAATGTTACTTAAAATTCCATTTGAATTCATTTTCACTCTTTACGATCTGCATTCTTTGCTTAATATCTGTACCAACACCAGGATTTCATTGATGTAAATATGCCAATTTATAATTATTTCGAACAGGATAGCTCTTGATAATATTGGGATCGATTATTTGTGTAAATAATATATTGTAAATGTAGTCACAAAATTCACACATAAGGCAATCAAATATTTCCGACATATCTTGAGGATCTTGATTAATTTGGCCTAATGGGATATTTTATTAGCTGCTTTAAAAATTATACTTTTAATTAAAAAAAATGTATATATGTATATATATATATATATATATATATATATATATTATATATATATATATATATTATATATATATATATATATTATATATATATATATTATATATATATATATATATTATATATATATATATTATATATATATATATATATATATATATATATATATATATATATATATATATATATTATATATATATATATATATATATATATATATATATATATATATATATATATATATATATATATATATATATATATATATATATATATATATATATATATATATATATATATATATATATATATATATATATATATATATATATATATATAACGGAAAGTTGTTGTGGGGAAAATATCACAAATGAAACTTTAGGCTCTATGCGAGTACAGTTACGAAATTAAATACTGAAACAGGGATTCCTTTTCTCACTGTTTCACCATGGTGAACCCATGAAGAACTTGAATTGTTTTATCCATGGAACGAGAATTCGTTGTAATATATGGGAAATTTGCTTACAAGTAATTTCTTAAACGATCGTAATTTTCTGCATTTGATTGAATTTATCTGTGTTATACGATTGAGAAAAATCACTATATTATAGAAATACAAATTATTTTGTCGCCTTTTCCGAGAATTCTTTTTTGTGGTACCATAAACTCATTTTAATACTTTTCTTTATAAAAAAAATTCCCCGCATCCTTTTCATGACGAGTGATACATATTAGTCTCTTGAATATTTACTTTATCATCTTTAAATGTTAAATAACACTTAAAAATTTATTATTTACAAATAATGTATGTGGACTTGTTTGTTTGTCGCGTTACAATCACATTTGAATTCGAAGGCCAATGCGATCAGAATTTGCAATTGAAAGTAAACTTCAAACCTCTACAAACATTTATGCTTGAGTTTGGAATCACATCCACGATTTGTTGAACTGATGGCCAAAGGACTAACCATTCACCTTCAAGCTCAACGATTATGTCCGATGTAATTTTTAGGCTCTGTAAAAATTTGGATATAGACTTCGTTTAAAATTTACTAGATTAAATTTTTTTAAGAACAGAATTCAAGAAATGTTGATAAGCAGGGGTGCGCTGAATGGAATTTTTGTAAAGAAAGCTAAACTTAGTACTGTGGCTTTTTCAAAAGTTCGTGAGTTTGATTCCCATCTTAGGTACGCATGCTTAAAAGGTAGCAATATTTATGCCATTCCATTTCCCATGGTAAAAATTCTGCAAATGTTTTGTGTCGATGGTAATTTATTTCTGTTAACTTTTGTATTATAGAGTTTTATTGAAATGCAATGCTGCGATTTTGTTTTTGAAAATCCGTGGCAAATCTATGATAACCAGATGTATTACGTGGTGGAGCAATACCTGATCATCTAAGAAGGTGCAGACCATTTGCTCCGCCGCCTATGTCTATGACTGTTCATAGAATGTGTCAGTATCAACTTTTAATGGGTTCTCATTATCTCCATGTCCTTAGAATGTTGACTTCAAGTAGACTTGTATACATCAACTTTAAATTCCTTCATTTAATTGTCATGTGCAAAAAGTGACAGAAGCGAGTTACAATCAAACTTCAGGAAATATAATATGCAGTTTTAAACCCAACTCGTATTTAAATATTGCAAACATTCTCAGAATGTATTTTAAATTTCCTTATTTTATTCATATTCTTCATTTCTATATTTTTAACTATATTCATCAGTGTTTAATATTTTAGGATTAAATTATTCATAAATATTATTTTTCTCATAGTATTTCTGTATTGGGGATTAAAAAAAATGCCATTCATAAACCTATTTCTCTTTTAGTGAAAGAAACTAAAAGTTTTCGCTGACTTCCAGGAAACAAATGTGGAATTTTATTTGCTCTGTTTTCCTTTTCCTCTCGTTTTTTTCCCCTCTTCCGATATTGTGGCAGCAATGCGTTCATGTTCCCAAAATGCCGAAGGTAGCAGAGGAAGCGAGGTAAGGGTAGGAAAAGGCCCATAAAATCGATCACAGCAATCGCCACTGCTACCTTCCCTTCCATCCCTAGGGAATGCCCCGGCGAGAGAGGGAGGCGGAGGTGCTCTTTCCGAAATACTTGTCGTGTTTCTAAACTCGTCACTACGCCGGGGCGCACCCTCCGACGCTCCCACCTGCAGATCGATCGAGAGTGGGGCTGTAATTGAATGGCATTGTAATAATGTGTCTGCCTTCATGAAGTTAAGGCACACTCACATACAACCACCACTTCTAGGAATGCTCTGATAGCATCCCAACCAGGACAGACCCTCTCGATTTTGTCCTTGGCATCTCTTGACAAGGGCTCGGAACATTCCAACTTGATGCAATAACGGTGGATTAGCCACTTTACCCCTACTGGTCAGTCGCTACTGGCCTAGGTCCACAACGCAACGGACTTGGTTTGGTTAAGGAAACATCGACTTTTGCGACTGAACTTAATTACCCTTTGCATCGTGTCTTTTCACTTCTCTTAAAGGTAAATTTCTGATCCTTCGTGGAGGAGCGGTTGCATTAGAATAGATTGGACTTTTGGCATATTTCCATGCGTTTTCTGCTATTGATAATTGAACTTTGCAAATAGCTTTAGAAGAGAAGCTCCTGGGTGATAGAATAGATGTGAATGACTAACGTGATATTGATAAATTATTTTAGAGCGTGGTAATAGTTATTAGAAAATTCATCAAAAATATAGCTATCTCATTTAGGTGAACAATATTTTTTAATCTACTTCAAATTTTAAAAAAATCTAAATCACCGAGTAATATTAAATTTTGAATTAATATTTCTAAGCTACAAATCTCGCATCAGATATAATAAAACAATTATTAAATCAATTGAAATGTTCACATAACAGTAATTTTTTATTTATTTCTCTTATAAAATGTGTAGTAAATTCTAATTCAATTAATTTTTATTTGTTATTTATTTACACTGTAAAAATTTAAAATAATTGTTTTAACATTTGTATTTTGTAAAAGATGTCTTTTATCCTTTATTTTATAGGTCAGGTTTTGTTCTTTTCGTTTATATTAGCAATGTTTTATTTTAAACTTATTTTGATTGAAAATATGTTGCTAAATGTACAGATTATTTTGGACTTATTCATCTGCTGACCTTAGAGTTCATTTACGTGATCAAAAGGAAAGTGCCCGTAATTGTTTGTTTATTTTTATTTCTATTTATTAAACGTTAGAATTTAAGATAACTACAAAATCTCCTATCTGTTAAAATATAGCACTCTGATTTTATTTATTTATTTATTGCCGAAAACGATTTTCTGACAAATATAACAGAGAAAAGAAATCTACTTTATTGCCTTACGAGTGATGTATTACAATGTCGCCAAAAGTCAGGTTATGTTATCTCGGCTGACCCAGTGTTATCTCGTTTGTCTACTACAGCATTCAGAGAATGAGACCCCTGTCTACTGCTGCAGATAGGTAAGATCCTTTTAACATTCCTCGATGCCCCCTACAACAGGCATCGGTGTCTGGAAGATGATGTGTTTAGTGTTGTTTGGTATACTCTGCTGATAAACCTGAGATTGGAATACATCGCATACTTCGAATGTTTCTTTTATTTCTCCCTTCCTTTTCCCCCTGTTTTGTTAAGCACGAAAACTACCATTTGACCTGCAGCTTTGTCTATAGAGACGATCTCATAGTTTATCGTTTGAATATTTTGTTTATGGTTGTTGTTCTTTTCGTCTTCGCAGTTAATCGTGGGAAATGTTGGTTCTATTCTATATTCTCTATCAGCATCTCTCAAAACACTTGAAAAAAAGAGAAAATTTTTTTTGGATATCTCTAATTTTACTCTGATTTTAGCAACAATTCTTTAATAGTTTAAGATCTATTAATGATGAATATTAGATAAAATTATTTTTCTATATTATGTTATTTCAAGTTCATAATTTAGGAAAATTGCTTCCATGTTATATCGTTATTAAATGGTTTATTAAGCATGCTACTGAAGTTACGCTGCTCAATTCATTGAGACTGAATATAAATCTAGCTTCGCATATTTATGTTTTATAAGTTTTTATTGTTTTATAGCAAATCATTATATCACACCATTGCACTAATTTTAAGATAAAACAATTTATCTGGTAGTTATTGATTTACGTCTAAATTGTTATTGAATAATAAACAGTCTGGCATTCAATTCAATAGTTCATTGGTTTAATTCCTACCTTAAGCGTAAGTATTTGAAGGGATTCAGCACCTACTTTTAATTGTAAGTCCTGGTTGAATTAATCCTCGTTGCAAAAGTGCAGAGTGACAGATTAATCCATGCCCTTATATTACCTCAAGTCTGTTGAAACTAATTATTCCTCTTTTCCACCAATAATTCTCGTTTTTTTTTCTAGAGGAAGAATCCTTAGATAAGAATACTTATAAAAGGTGAATGCTCCACTGTTGGATTACCTAACTCCGTCTCTCTGGATTCTTTCATATAGGGACGCGCGGGGGCTGATTATGATTTAAACAGTGACACGACTGTTTGGTGAACGTGCCTCTCTACCCTTCAGACGAACGTAACCTGCTATTTCTTTCTCTTCTCTTACATTTTTTTCTTCGCTGATCACTTTCAAGATCTTGGTTCCGCCTCTCGTTTGAACAAGGACAGTTTCGATCAACATAACCGGTTCGTCCTCTTGCATATAATCTTCTCTCTGTCTCTATTATATCCAACTATGTTTTTTTTTTATGAAAGATTGGCTGATTCTTGGTTTGTTTGGCTCCATTTTTTTGGCGAGTGAAGAATTATTCTACTCGGTGTTTGGATTACCGAATTAAAATTGTGTGTGAACTGTCTATTATACCTGGTAAATGAGCTAAATTTTTGCTGTATATACATATCATCAATAATGTTAAGAGATATTAGCTTTTGTTCCTGAAAATTAAGTTCGTTATTCAAAAATATTTAACTTGACATTTTTTGCGTTTATGCTTGAACTGTGTTTTTAAAAAATTTTGATGACAAAAAATTAATAATAATCTAATAATCAAAATCATTCCAAGGTATTAAAAAAATAATTAGTTTTTCGGGTGAAATCATTACAGTCGACATGATTTTTAAAATTTCATGACTTCTTCTAAAATTTTTGGAGATTTGCGATTTTAATTTAATGTTTCTTTGTTATGTTGCAAACATGATTTCGTTTCCGCCATATTATGAGCCAGAGATTTTTATTCAATCAGGGGAGTGTAAAAGGTAAGGCAATACTGAAAAATTAGCGAATTAATGTAAATATTACATATAGAAATAATGAACTATAAAGGAACTGAAATAAATTTCAAAATAATCTCTCATTAGAAATTTATTAATCCATTTTACGTTGCATTAATATTGAAAACGAACTTTAAATAACATTTTTGTTTGTCTTGATATTCATTGAAACATCTTACTTATGTTACATATGATTCGGATGCCGTATGGTCACTTTATGATACGTTGTCATCATAGTGAAAAATCTATCATTAAATTATTCCAAATTGTTAACTTTAACAGCGACGATCAAAACAACGCAAGAATTACTTTTGGGAATTTTCAAGAAACCGTAGGCATTGTAACATTAATTAAAAAAATGTGTTTTGATGAGCTATTTTATTGGATATGAAACTGAAATTATATTCTAGGTGAAACTTTTAATTATAGCAAATTTGCGTTTAATAATTATTGAGCTGGAAGTTGTGAAATTATTTTATGAAAACTCACTAAGATTTGATAAATTTATGACTTTTCAGTTGTTCAAGACTGTTTATATATCCATAGGGAATAAGTATTAATCGTTGGCGAAGCTTTTACAAATCAATTGTAGGTTGCTTTTTGGAAGATTTTTTAAACCTATAAAAGTATAGCATAAGGTAGTCACATGTAATAAGAGGAAGGGGGAAAATTTAGAAAATATCTTATTATCCACACGTCTACAGATGTGTGTGTACAATTAAAGCAACTACACACCATTTATCTCCGGTTGTTCAATAGTAATTAAAAATGAACTTGGGATTTTCGATTTTAAGTAATGTACAATTACCACTAATCACACGGTATTTAATTTTCTTATTTGTTTCTAATTACTCTATCCAATAGATATAACATTGTTTCTAATGTGCGAAAATGCTTATTAAAAAGGCATTTTGTTCTTAAAATCGCCGTTAAGAACAATTTGGATTTTGAAAAATAATTTTGAGATATAGTTGTATTTTTGAGATATTTTAATGTCTTCTGTCTGTACTCACGATATGTACATAGACACTCTGAAATATCAACAGTATGAATAATAATGTACAAATATTTTTTTATTTTCCAGCCATAGAGCACATTAACAGGCTTCAATTTTCCCTTTAATGATTCATGGGAAAAAGTCTTGACTTCTGATGTGAAACCACAATCTTTGACATTGGAATATTTATTGCAGTTAAGATTAAATGCATTCCATTTCGGAATTGTTAGGGAATTGAACTACTTCATCCGATGTTAGTTGTAAATATGGTCATGTAATTTTGATTTGCTGGACAGCGCAGCGAGCTATTACATGCATTTTATGGCTTAGACACACATCATCTTCGTAGAATAGTCAGTATTGACCGACAAGTAATATGAAATAATAATAGGAATTAATGAAGGATGTACAAAAAGTGTAATATAGAGAATAATGCTGCAAAAAGTTCGTGTTGATTGGATATGCCAGCAAAAGACATGCCTCAGACTTTATAAGCGCTCGCCAAAGGGTAAATCATCTCTGCTGGACTCATGAATGTTGGCCCTGGATCATTGAAAATACCTTTCCTCATCAGATTGGTGTCATGATTCTAGTTGGCGAAAAACTGTACGGTACTCGAGTAAACATGGACTATTCTAAATGACATTATGACATACCGATTTCCAAAAATCATTTGTGATTGATTTGGGGAAATTTCTGGACAATTTTAGAGTAGGATTTGTAAAATAATGAGCACTAATTATATGGAATATAAATGGCACATTATATTTGAATTAAATCTAAAGAATAAAATCTTTCAACAGCAACACTCATAATTATTGTTACAAATCTCTTTAGAAGACTATTTCTGACTACTTATTGAGTTACTGATATATCAATTTGTTGTTCTTAACGGACTAAAGATATTTCTTCAGCATGTCTCGAGATATAATCAGGATTTTCGGAAAGCTGTGAGAAATATTTTCTAAAATTCATATTCCTATTAATAATTTTTCCAACGGTCTCTTGTTTAATGCTATGATATTTATGAATTTCGGACATTCCTCACAAATGCTTTAAGGAAAGAACCTGAATCATTCAGCCGTATCCAAAATTTAACATAAATATTTTATTACATATTGTTTTTCATTTTATAATTTAAGTTCTCGAAAATTGTTAACGAGCTTCAATTATCACAAACATTGTTGATCCTTGATAAGTCTTTTTACTTATGTACTAATCCGTTTCTGATACAGTTCTAATCTAAAATAAACATCAATCTCTTTAAATTATTGCGATAATCGCTTACAAGAAAAGATAGAAAACGAAAACGTCGCATTCCTGCTACACAATGGGGTGTAAGTAAACAAACAAAAAATGCTTTCCGACGAAATGGTTTAATAACCCGCTATAGAAACCAATTGTTAGATACTTGTTCTACATGCCCTTAATGAATAGGGTCACGGAAGCGTTAATAAAAAATAATACTATAAAAGAGCCGAGCACAGTGCCTTGGCTGCACAGTTGCATAAAACGATCGTCACTTTTTTTTAATGAACCGTTTGCTGTGAAAAGGTTTTCGTGGTGTTCTAGACAAGGCCTGCAAGCTATGAGCTGTGAAAGCCCAACTCTTCATTATTATGCTTGTCCTTATCTTACCCGATGCCATCTTAGGAATTAGATATCATTGGCGAGTGATTTTGCGCTCGGAGTCATTCAAGTTTCCACTTTCGATGAAAACGATATGTTAAGCTATGAAAATTAAAACGAAATCTTTCCTTCTTTAAAGTTCGGTGGCATCAATTAACGATATATTCTCGAGAACACGATAAGCCGTGTTGAAAGTTTATCTTTTTTCTTTTTTTATCATTTACATAAGAAATTCATTCATTCGTGTAATGTTATTTGTTTTGTGTTCGTTTCGAATGGAAGAAATTAATTGATTGAAGTATTAATTTTTTAAGGGGAAATTAATTTCTTTTGAGTTTCGTCGGCGTCAGAGTTGGTTGGGATAGAGAAAATCTTTTTTCTTTTTGTTTGTCTATATGCTCGCGCTGTCAAATTAATTGTAATATATTTTAATAATTCATAAGTGTGTATATTTTTGTGACTTCGATTAATTTAAATGCTAATGAGTGTCTTGCTGAAATATTAAATTGTTAAAAGGAATTCTAACTATAAATACGGTTTTAGCTTAAAACTAGTTGAGTATGCTTATTTTAATTCATTGAAAAAAGTTTCAATTTTAATATTGGACTGAAAATTTTCTTCATAATTACAAGATTATATGACATATTTTTTAATATAATCACTAGCTTATTTTTAAATCATACTTTTTACTTATTTTAATTCCATATCAAAATAATTCAATATTGTTCAAATATATTCTCCATCCTCTTTAAAAAATAGATTTTAATATTTTGGCTTTTAATTTGAACATTTATATATATTTTTTTAACCTTATAAACAGCACAATTAAAAAATTTAATTGAATAAATAGTACACATTAATTATTTTTTTATTTTTACACTATTGTAGTAAAATGTTATTATAATCATGGAGCGCTGATCAACAAAATATCTGGTTTCACTTTAGGAACATATATACAAAAATTAAAGCCACAGAAAGGAGGGAGGGGGTAAAAAAATTAAATTTCTATTGCAAAAATTTTAGATACTGTTTTCACTTTAAAAGAAAGAATAATTTTATTTAATGATCTTTTTTTTACTCGTTGAATTTAACTGAAAAAATATTTTTATATGGAAACATAAAAATTTGAATTTTGTGAACTTTATATATATATATATATATATATATATATATATATATATATATATATATATATACAAATATATATATATATATATATATATATATATATATATATATATATATATATATATATATATATATACAAATATATATATATACAAATATATATATACAAATATATATATATATATATATATATATATATATATATATATATATATATATATATACAAATATATATATATATATATATATATATATATATATATATATACAAATATATATATATACAAATATATATATACAAATATATATATATATATATATATATATATATATATATATATATATATATATATATATATATATACAAATATATATATATTTGTAAGAAACAAATTTTATACTTTAAGACCGTTTATGGTTAGAGAATCAATCATATTCTTATGAATGTGTGCACTTCATGTACCCCTTATATAGAAACAGTTTTCATTAACTTTCAAAACAAAATATAACTCCTATGTAATGAAGTTTTAGAATTTCTGTCTTGAAGAGTGAATCATATTGTCCCATTTTTATATCACCTGTAGAGCTGAAAATTGAATTCACCGTCTAAAAAGCAATTTTCTTCTTCTTCATTAGCCTGACAGCCCAGGGTGGGCCTTTGCCTTCCTCAGAAGTGCATACCAGGACCCCCTATTTTTGGATAAAAAAAAAAGCAATTTTAGCCTTCACTTATTTTAAATTCTATTAATAAGAATTTACGAAATAGCTTTTTATGTCTCTTTGACTTTTTGTAAATGTTTGTATAGAATTCCAAACAAATTATATTTAAATGTATTTATATTTAAGTATTGATATTTATTCCTCTTTTATTAAAAAAAAAAGTCTAATTTCTTCCACCTCATTTAATTTTCTGTCATGGACTTTGTATTGGGGATGGCTCATTGGAGTGTGTGAAATTCGGAATGATGTACGTCACGCCGTTTTGAGATTTTGGTTGGTCCTCGTTACCCGGCCATTGTTCTTTTCGTATGACTTCATCTTTCAATTTTTGTTTCGCTAAAAAGCTTTTCCGGGAAGATTTGAGGGAAGTCTTTCAAAGTGGGGGGTGGGCCAGGCAATTCGCGGAATCCTCGTTATTACGCGGGAAAAAATAGAATCTCCAGTCGTGCGCTAAAGCCTTGCCCACACACCCGGTTGAAGAACCTCGTAAAACACCAGAAATAATATATATACATTTGTGTTGCTTTCTTTCCCATCCGAAACGTTCCGGAATTTTATTCGCGTAATTTATCTTCGCATTTTATATGAATGTGTGGTTAAATCGCTTATGACGTTTGATCAAAGATTTTTTTTAAGGGATGAATGCCAAAAAAAAAAAAAATCGCTAACCAAATTCATAGTTGCTTTCTTTTTTCATAGTCAAATTGTAAATAGAGAAACTTAATGGTTGAGGGTACCGGCATTGCGTTCTGCTAAATATTTTCTGTTCCCTTAAAATTTTATGCTTCATTCACATTATTTGATATTTGTGTATGAGTAGGTTTATAATGACTTCATTTTCTTGTATATTTATGTTTGGGTCAGAATAAAGATTCACCATGGGTTAATGTAAGGTTTGTTGCATTCGAATTGGAAAGTTCCGAGTTCAAATCCAGCCTCTGTTGAACAACGAGAGATGAACATTGCACTTCTGCTTTCGGGAAACACATCTGTTGAGATGGCTACTTCATAATTTACACGGTTTTCTCCCTTGTTATATGCGATTATGGCATACTATCTATAAACAATTTTCCTGTAAACTATATGCAGAAGATGCTTACAACTGTTTTAGACTGCTTGGCTGTGTGCTATACAAAAGGATATATTATCAAATTTGTCAGAATTTCCCATAGTATATATGGGAAATTCTGACAAATTGGTACTACAAATATTACTAGAGTTGTACCGGAAAATATATTGAGACGTATATATTATTTTGTGTATATTTTAATTAACTAAAATGATATGGTTTCTATTTTACAATTTAATAGTTCATTTCATTTTCTAAATGTTTACTTGTTTCAAAATATCAAAATATATTAAAACAAATATGTATGTCTATGTTTGTATTGTACAAATAAAATTTTAATAATGAATTTATAGATTTTCCAATATTTACTAATATTCATGTTTTCTTTTTATAGGTAAGCAATGTTTCTTCTAGAATGTCATGACATGTTAAATAAACAACTCAATTTTAAGGTACGTTGGCTAATTTTGTTGTAGTCGTCAAACATCTGCAATAGTAATTTGTAGAAGTTATTTGGAATACACTATGATTGAAAATATTGTATTCATTTGATTCTGTAGAATTTGATGGACATATACGAAATGAATAAATTGTTCTGAATATCTAATTTAGAATCGATGACAGTTTGAAGACTCATCTGAGACACATGCTTCCAGATTGTAATTTTTACGAATGGAAATTTCTTTATACTATATTAAGCGGCTTATTTTTTTTAAGTCTAAAGGAAAAATATTACAAAACTTAAGGCGGAAAATCAAATATTTTATATTTGTTTTTATTTCTGAGCAACTATTGCTGGTAAAAATGAGTGTTTGGGAGTGAAAATGAGCGACAATTTAAGTTATCAAAAGATTTTGTTAGTTTAAAATTATAAATATTATATAGTTGTTTGTAATTTAACTATATATATATTATAAAGAAGCAGGTTTAATCTGATATTTCAAGTGAGTGATTCATTTTCGTTCTGTTTTATTGCTTTTTCGCCAATCAATTTATTTAAACTATGCTTTTGTGTGACATTAAAATTGCTTTTTGTTTATCAAATTGTTCATAGTTGAAAAAATTATTTAAATTCTTAAAAAAATACTTTAAAATTTATGAATTAAATATATGAAGAAATATTCTTTATACAATGTTGAAGTGATTCGTGAACCATTCACTTTTTATTAAAGGGAGAAAGAAAAGCTACTAAATAAGATACTTTCTTAGATTTCCGAAAGACTTAGAAATTTAAAGATTTTTGTTATGCAGGTTTGTTTTTATACAATAAATTTATACAAAAAATACAACCTATAGTGTATGTGTAACAACTTTTATGTTTGAAAGCTATGCATGCAAAAGTACTTCCTGTTACATCTCATCTTCAATGCTAAAATATCTCATAGTCACGTGATTATGTGTGCGTTTCATTTTAATTCTTGTATGCATAATATCGGAGTTTTACAGCATCAACTCGTGGCTGTTTTTGCAGTGAATAGTTTTATACAAGCAAGCAGTATAATATAGTTTTTAAAGAAATCTATTTCAATCATTTTTTCCCAATGTTTTCTAATAGTTCGTGAATTCGAATCCCAACTTGGTTTTGAATGTTTACAGTGAACCGGAATCCGCTTTAAACTGTATGTTCCGCTCTAATTAACTCTCGTGTGCAGAAAATGACCGCTGAGCGACAAACAAACCAAATTAGGATTTTTTATATTAAATTCAGACAATTCTTAAGAGATAATTATTAATTTTCCTGTCTTTTGATACAGAAAATTCTGTATTTAAATATATTGAATTAAAATCATGAATAGAAAGCTGCCCTTTTAAAAAAAGAAAACAAATGATTGCAACAGCATATTTCACTCTATTTAGCCCAGAGTTGGGCTCTGCTAGTTAGTGGAAGCAGCTGGAGTCTTCAAAATCCAGAAGCAGGGACCTCTTCATACTTGACCTGCTGGGAATTGCTAATACTTGGCTTACTACCCCCAGAGGTATTGTACAATTTAACTTGGAGGGCATTGCGACCACAAGCTATTTAACATTCCCCAACAACTTTTAGTGAAGTTGTCCGATCTTCGGTTCAGTCGGGTTTCGAACTCACTGTTCTCAATTATGAGAACAATGTCCTAACCGACAAAACTACCACGAACTACATCAAGCAAGATAAAATTATTCAATTTTACGTTGAAAACAACATTCTCTTCTTTCACCAACATTAAAAATTTCTTTAAAATCGTTCAACTTATCACTAGGTGTATCTTTCAAATTTTCTGCCCATAAATGTTGCTGTTGTAAGTATTAATAAAAGAATTCGCGAAATGGTTTTACAGCATTCCCCAGAAATGTGTTTAGCTTCCATTTCTCATTATTTTTCATGACTTGGCAGTGGTAAAGCGCTTCTGAATTCCGGACGAAAGCTTAAATGTCATCTGGAGGAGTCCTTATCTGATGGAACCGCCGTTCTTTCAAAACTAATTAGCCGGATTTATTACTGTTTCCTAGAACTACTATGCAATGCTCAAGCCTTCTTCTGATGGGAGGAAAACCAACTAAGAAAATTCCTTTCCCAAAAATTTCGGGATTACTAAGCGGAAAACGGACTATCTCGGAGAAGTTCGTCCTCCCAACATCAAACTGTTCTTGGAAGGCTCCTCAAGTCGTTTAGGGTTAAGTCCTCGCCGTTCTCTTTAACCAGTTTCTGCAAGCACCCTAGTAATTAACTTTTCTTGAAGATCTCTGGCTTCGTCAGCCACCAGAGGGAGCCATCTGCATTCATCCCGTTATGCTAATTAGCCGACAGTAAATCTCCCGGGCTTATCGAGGGACTTACCTTTTAACGAGATTTCGCCCGAAAAGAGATACTGTTGTAGATGACTTAACACTGAAATACTGTTTTAAGTGCCTGTTGTGTAAATGGCTCTGACCTTAGCTACATAATTTTAACTGTCAACCGCTTATCCGAAAGCCTCATTCTCTTTTACAGTGCTATCATAAATTGCGGAATGCTCTTTTGTGTTTCATTAATTGTATAAAACTGGTTAAAGTTGAAAAGGGAGGAAAGAGGACTTATCAATTCAGTTTTTAATTCGCGCGGGCTTCATTTTATTCCAGCATTTTTCCATCCAGTCATTTATCTAAAATGCTTGTCTACGAACAATTAAATCAAAGATTTTTTTCTTTGTATTTACTCCATGATAAAAAAAATTTTTTTTTGCACATAATTTTATTTTAGCTTCAAAATTTAGAAATGAATGTTTGAATAGTAAGCCCGTCTTTCTGTTCCAAGTGTAAATTATATCTCTTTTTAAAATCAAATAAGAATAACTAACGGATATTTCCAATCAATATATGAGCATTTGAGAATTGTTTAAAGGGATTTTGTGGCATCCGCTATAAATAATAGGGTCGAGCTGGGAATTAGATGGTTAGTTCTCTGGCCTTCACTTTGAAAGGTTCTGGGCCCGAATCCCACCACAAGAATGATTTAAACTGTTCGGAGCCTGCTTTAAACTGTAGGCTTGCTCCCCATAACTCTTGTGTCCAAAAGTTGCCGTACAGCTACAAGTAAACCAAACTCAGAAATACAAGCAACAAATATTTTATATATTTATTTTTGTGTAATAAAATCTTATACGCGAATTATTTATAAAATGATGCAGAGACTAACATTTTATAAAATATTACATTTTGTCCCGCTGACAACTAATTGATCAACGTTTTAATCTAAAGTTCGCTGCTTCGATTCTCATTTCGGTATGAATGCTTATAGCGACTTAAAGTTTACTTTTAAAGCATGGATCGCGAAAAGTGGCCGTAGAACGACGAATATTAGGAGGTGCTGAACATTGCAATTTATTTATAACCACATATTGTCACAGAAAGATTCCTTATGACTTCAGTAAAGTAAATAAAGATGATATAAGCATTTTATTTATCTCTGATTATTTTTAAGAATATTTTTAGATTTAATTGAATCATTCATTGAAAATTCTTCTCAGAGATACAAAATTGGAAAAATACCCATCGACTGTCTTATTTGAAATAAGTTCTTGGCTCAAAATGCTTTCTTTTCAAACACTTGCAATGATTTTTCCAAGCCGTTTTCTCTTTTGACTTACCATAAGTCATCATCCTTCGTCATGGTGACTCAAGTATTTTGCTTATCGTGTTTCGAGTAATTAACTTTAAAACTGCCACAAATCCGACGTCTTTGTTTGTGTCTTGGTGCAGCTGAAGGCCCGTCAGCGTCACTCATCCCTCTTGGCCGGGCTTTCTTCCGACAGGAAAAGGAAACGGTGAGGATGTAGTTAAGCCCTGAACACAGCCCGAGCCCCCTTTTGCGAAAGGGCGCAGCGCCCCACTTAATGAATAATCACGCCGTAATTTGGATAATTGCTTGTAATTAATCTTCGTGCTCGACAGTCGCTCCGCTCCTGTCTCCTGCAGGGGTAGACGGACACCTCCTTCCGTCTTGAAACCGATTTCCGTCTTGTAAAATACTCCTTCCTCAGTTTTGATCAAGCTGTAAAATTCTCTCCCGGAGCCACGGTGTAATTACAGGGGCGCAAACCTTTCTCTAATTGCAACTGTCAATTCAAGAATGTTGCCCTTAATATCTGTCATTGAGTGTCGTTTTCAGTAGGGGTGGGTTGTCGATCTGATGTCGACCCCTCTTCCTTTATCCTTCTCGTGCAAGTGAATGAAAGTGTCATCTGGCTGTAATTTATCGGATATAAAAAGTTTCCTGTGGGTCATTTGTGAAATTATGAAAATTAGATTTTATTTAAGTGAGTCGACACTTTTTTTTTTCCATCTGTATTATAAAACCGTCTCTTAATTTGGAGTATGCTTTAAGAGATTTTTATAAATAAAAAAATTCCCAATATAAGGTTTTGATAATATAGAGTATTTTTTTATTTTCTTTGAATGCAGGTATAAAAAATATGTGCTTCACGAAAAAGAAAATTTATATTACATATTATACTGCTTGCTTCTTTAGCATGAATGATTTTACCATAACGTGCATTTTGCAATTTTTTCTAGAATTTTATTTCAAAGACCCATAAAATTCGTATTGTGTTTTAAGAACAATCCATTTTTTTTTATGGAAAATTGAGAATTAAGGAAAATTTTGTGGTATTACTTTCATTTTAGAATGAAAATTTTTAGACATGCTAACTGTTGTAATTTAATGAACTAAAAATATTTAATACTTAAAAGGAAAGAGCTAACCATTTATATTGCTATTTTGTCTTATAAAACTTTGCTTTCCTTTTATTTATCAAAATTGTCTATTTTTAACTATTTAATTGTTCGAAAATTGTCACCTATTATCCTATATATTTAAACTTCTTATTCACGTTATGCCATGTATTTTAATCATATTTTTCTCCATTAGTTTTTATAATTTGTGTAGATAAATTTATTATAGTTCTTTTATGTTGTAAATCTACTTCTTATGACATTAACAAATAAAGACAATGACTTGATTTTAATAATGCGATTAAATCCATTTTAAATATTTAATGCTGGAAAATAATTGTTTTATGATTTTATGTATACATTTTTAATCATTTAAACATAACTTAGTTTGAAAACTAATAATTTAAAAATTGTTATTAATTATTCATTAAAATGATTAATAAATATTTAACTATAAAAATTAAGAGGTATATATTAATATCTTTTGTCGATGTATTATGGATCAGTTTTATTTATTATAATCGTAAAAATAAATTATTAGGTTAATTTAGTATTTATAAAATAGAGTGACTCTCTCTCTAGTCACACGATTCGAAGTAAAAAGAATGGCGGAAAAGATATCTTCGACATTCGTTACTTTCCTAGTCTCCTAAACAAAGGAAACAAAACATTATCCGGGATACAAAAACGGAACTGAAAAAAACGCTTCCCTTTCGTGAAATCGGAAACTTTTTCACACTCAAGTCACATTATCCAGTGCTATTTTTTTAGCATCACACTGCACTTCAATCACACTGTGCCTTGGAAGGATTGTGACGTCAGCGGCGACGGTCCTTCCCCGATAAAGTAATTGGGTGCGATCGTTGCCACTTTCATTAAGGAAAAGAATGAATTATGTAAATTACCTCCTGAATAAGTGCGGTTCGGGTTCCGCTGGCTTACAATTTATCAAGAGGGCACCGCGAGTCAGCCTTTTCTCCGAGTGACTCCCTCGCACGTGATATCGATTTGGAGACTTCTCTCTGCCGTTGAATTAATAAAAGATTCCATGCACAGGAAGGAGGTAACGAGATGGAATATCAAGCGATAATGCTCCGACCGTCCCCTTGTCGAACATTCGATACTCAGCAGAGATGAGAATAAGCTACGTCGGAATGCATTATCTGTGTGACATACCTGGATTTGGAGATGCGTATGCATAATGTAGCTGCAACTGCTGTGTTGTTCCGATTATTCCAGAATGAAAATGGATACAAACCATCCATTCAGAGAATGAAAAAAATTTCTTGGTCAGAGATAGTGTTTTAAACGCGATTCTTGTTCTTTATAGTATCTTTTTCAGATTATTAAAAAAAATATTTTCTTAAATAATACACATGTGTTTTGAATACATCATATAAGATGTGTCATGTGTTTTGAATACATTAAATAAAATTTATAGGTATGTATAGGTTCGGTAACTATAATACTAAATTATCTTCAATTATAATCTGTATTTAAAAAATGTAACTAATTATTTTGATGCCAAATTTTTTTATGTGCTAAGATGATTTTAGAGCGATCAATTCAATCAAAACTCAGTATAATAACCGAGAAATGAGTTGCTGTAATACTTTTTATTAGAATCTGCACACATACAAAAGCATATCAATAATCAATGTCTTCTTTTTTAAAAAAATGCAAAATAAACTTTTAAATTGTCTAATTTATTTTGGTTATTTAATGATTATGATAACTCGGATACATAATATAAAATTTTTAATTAAACTTTATCTCTGAAAACATGTGTTTTTTTATGTTTAACTATCGATATTTTTACGAAAACAAACGACCTGTAACTATATTTAAATTGATTTTTTAATTTCATTTTTACACCGTTTTTTAATAAATAACATTATTGATTTTTGAAAATCGTACGCTTATATATTTCTTCTGACATATTTCCGAAATTTTGCTTAGTTAAATAGTTGTTGTCGTTTTTATCTCACAGAAATGTTTCCAAAAATTGCATGACCCATTTTTAATTAAAATTTGCATGTGTTGTTGAATATTATTGAAAATTCTAATAAATTATATATTTCGTATTTTTTTTTTTTTCGAATTTGTCTTAAAATTTTGGGACATTTAATTTTTCTATTTATATTTTCAAATATAAATAGAAACGGGATATTTAAATAATTTTATTGTGGGATTAAAATTAATATAAAAATTAAGTGGAAGTTACGTCATGTTAATTTTTTTTATAAAAGTCATAATATTTGAAAATTGAAGAAATCTATAAGTTTGTTTTCTTTATACAATTTTAACAGCATTTATCTTTGTTGTATAGTGGATTCTCTTAATAGTAACTGTTTCTTCATCTTACAAGAATGCGAGTTTAGTTACCAGGAATCGATGGCATGAATATCGATGAAATCGGCGCATTATTTAATCGATCAGCAGAAAAAAAGTAGTGTGACCTCCTTTGGTTGTGAAAATGAGCATCTATGAGGTCAGAACTCCCCCTTATCTGTCAGCCATTTGTCAAATATTCCATTTCCCCCCTCTCTCCCTTAACCGTGCATCAGAAATTTAAACGTTCCTTTAATAAAACTCTTAGGAAATAAAGGGGAGGGATTGATGATGAATTGACGCGGTTTCCCTTTGACGTAATCATCACGGATCCTCTAATTGGGAGACGTTTGCCTATGAAGAATCACGTCAAGCAGATTATTGAGTGGAAAACTTGCGTTTCTTATTGGAAACCGATGTCACGAGAGGAAATCCGTGAATTGTTTGACTGCCCTGCCCTCTATGTCCCTTTGTTTCAATTAAAAATATTATTCAAACGTTCATTTTGTGTAGATTAGAACTACTTTGATTGCTGTTGTTCGATGTATGAAATTTTTTTGCTAAAGTTTCCGAATCTACTTTTGAGAAATAACTTTAAACTGTAAGTCCAGGTTGATTTTTAGCTCTTGTGTGAAAAAGGAGTCGAAGAAATACTAGCATTCCAAACCTGGTGTACTTACTTTTAATGAAAATGTTTATCATTGGCACTTTAACAATAATCAATTAAAATAATATTTTCCTTTTCTTGTTTAATATTGTAAATTAATTATATATTTTTTGTAATGACATAATAGTTGTAAATTGGTTTTTAATCATTTTTTTATAAAAATTTTTAAACACGTCAGTCGACAATTATCCATTAACAATTATTTTATATTCATTTGAAATTTAACATATTTTTGTAAAACATTTTTTCTTATCCAATATTTAAAAGCGGAATTTTATTTTTGAATATTGAAATTTATTTTTAAAATATTGGATAGGAAAGAATTTCAAGGTAAGATTGATATTCATTATTATGATTTATCGTGATTCGTTTTTGTAATTTAGACGTTCAAAATATGCATCAAATTCTAAAAGTATTATACCAACAGTTATATTCAAGACACATAAATATTAAAAACTTAATAAATTAAACGCTTCACTTCGATTAAATTAGAAGCTTTCATTTATTTAAGTGTCGATGAATTATGTTTCAAAAATGGTAGATATGATTTTGAATACAATTTTGTGATATAGCTGTCTAAATTTTGGACTCTATATAGTAATTTATATTAAAATTAAATTTGTGGTAATTTTACACCGTACTCTAAGATTGGAAATTTATGATTGATTTATTTTCGGTATAAAATCAAATGCGGCAAAATTTGAATATCCTGATTTTTATTACTTCACCATTTATATTGAATGATTTAAAGGTTATTTGTAGAACATTACGCACAGATAGCTTACAGAATAATGGAAACAAATTAAATTCATTTTTAAAAATATCCTTCATTAGAATGATGTAGGATCGCCTTTTGGCGTTAAATACAGCTTGAATTCTTCTAAGAATCGCATAATAAAGTGCTGAGTAGTATTTAGAGGAATATTGTACTATCCTTCTTGAAAATATTGTGAAAGTTTTGCTTGAGATGGATATTGATTCCATATTAAATGCTCAAAAATAGACCCTAACCATTAAATTATGTTGAGGTCGGTTTGCGAGCCCAAGTAAATGTTCCTTCTTCATCCTCGTGTTTATCAAAACATGATTGAACAAGTCCCTCTGTATGGATAGATGCATTATCATCCTGGAAAATTTCCTCTGCAAGAAACAAAATTGACATCATAGGATTAACCTGTTCAGCTAAAATTTCTCAATACTCCTTCCTTTCAGGGTTACGAATGGCTCCGTAGAAAAGAATGACACGGGTGACCATATCATGATAGACAGATACATATACAATAATCACGCTTGTTCAGGTATCCTGCAATCATATACCTGCGCTGTTGAAGGGAAAAGCGAAAGATGATTCATCAGACCATATATTATTAATGGTTTTGCGAGTGTCTCTCCATTGTAAACGTTTGGCTTTAACATCTTTGACAAGTGGCTTAGAAATTGCTGCTCTGCTTATGAAGGTGCCTTCTATAGTTGTAATCATTTACACTGGAGAACCTAGATGCTGATTGAGCTCTGCGCTACAGTTGTTCGATTTTTAGATACTATAATCTACAGTATCTGCCGGTTTCTTTCACTGAGCTTCTCTTTCCGTTCACTATTTTACCTGGTTGAGCTTGTCTTGCCGCTCTGTCTGTATGTTGTCATGATCTTAAACACCGTATCTCTTGATAGATACCTAAAAATGGCATCTTTCCGTCAAACTCGATTTTCCAGCTTGATGGGTTCATATAATTCGGCTTCTGAAAATCTGATAGGTCCGACATTTTGCTCGTTTGAAATATTCCAAGACTTTTGGAACTTCAATAAAGTGTTACATATAACTACCAGAATATATAATATCTATAACAAAATCTGGTATTTGTACTTATATTTTATGCTTACGAAGCGCTTTCATTTATTGTATTTTATTTTTATGAAACACTTCTGAATAAATTTCCCTTTCATATTCCACATACATAAAAACTTTTCAGTAAATTATGTATTTTAAATATTTGAAATTAAAACATTTACATAACTATCTTTTTACTTTATTCGTAGATAATAAAGTGTAAAAAGAGACGTTTAATTATATTTATACATTTCCGAATTCAGCTTCTCCTCACTTAAATGGAACCTTTAGAATACATTTTCAGTATACATTTTTCTTCGGATATCTTCCGGAGCAAAAAAATATAAAAAACGTCATTTTTTCCAAACACCTATTCTGGAAATTTATCCCGGCAGACATTTTTTTTTCTTAAGAAAACCTCCAAAGCGCCGAGCAAACAACACAATTTTTTTTTCAAAGATGGCCGGGAGAACGTATTAGTGGGATCCCTCGTCTTCCCTCCCCCTTCGGGCATTTTTATTTTTCTTCTCCAGGATCATCGATTCTTGGATTTAAGCATTTGCAGTCGATAGATATTCTTGTCTGCTCCGCCCCTCCTCATGTACACCTTGTCTCTTTTGATGTTTCCCTTTCTTTAGGGGTATTGTGTGCGGTGGGCGGTGGCCTTTTCTGCAATTGAAGGGGAGGACGCATTTCTTCTGGAGTTATTGCCCCCTCCCCCTCTCCTGTTCTTGTTCCTTCCGCTTTCCTTTTCTCCGGGATGCCTTTTGTAGCGAATATTCCGTGGTTTACTGCCGGATTTCTTTATTTCATTTTTGCGCCGACTTATTGACTCCTTCATCCGGTTTGCGCCTGATGAAGGTGCGGACTCTCCCCCCTAATATTGGAAATGATTCCATAGAGTTAAGTTCTTGATGAGGGTATGTTCATTTTTTTTTATGTTAGTGAGATGTATGCGAGAATTCTGTTTTTGCTCAGATAAAGAAACTATAGTGTTATTTTTCCGAACTTAGAAATATTTTAAATCAAATATTTCTAAAGTGAATTGACTGAGTACAGCTGTTTGAAACAGTACACACTTTCCCTCCTCAGAGAAAAGATTCATTACACATTACTGAAATATATAAACTACGAATGCAATGAACTATTTATCTTCAATTGTAAAATTTTTAATGGATCGTTCATGAATGAGAACTGTATAAACTGTTTACATTAATGTTTAAGAAGTTAAAATATTTCTCCTGAAAATGAAAAATAATTTTTAAGGTTTAATATCTATAATTATATTAAAATACTGCAATTTGATTATCTCAAGAATGCGATCGTCCATTGTGGGATTATTATGTGGAAAATCCAATTTATTGCAATGAACTTGTTTGAAACATTTCGGATATTTATACATACATACATACATACATACATACATACATACATATATATATATATATATATATATATATATATATATATATATATATATATATATATAATATATACACACATACATACATATATATATATATATATATATATATATATATATATATATATATATATACACACATATATATATATATATACACATATATATATATATACATACATATATATATACATACATACATATATATATACATACATACATATATATATATATATATATATATATATATATATATATATATATATATATATATATATATATATATATATATATATATATATATATATATATATATATATATATATAACGAAAGTAAATAAAACATATTAGTCTGTATGTTCAAATTTAAATGACTGATTATAATAAGTTTAGAAAAGTCTATATTTTTTATGGAAACTGATATAATTTGAGACATGAGTCATTTTTAATCCTATGTTTAATATTGTTTTTAATGGTACATTGATAAAATTATCATTCTTGTTATCATTCAACGAAATTATCATTCATTATAAAATTATCATTATCATTCAACGATAAAATTATCATTCAACGAAATATCATTCTTGTTCAGCTGATATTGTATTTTAATTAATATTGCTTTTTAAATGACAGAGTTATAAGGCAATAGCGCTAAATAAAATTAAATTATGATTTTCAAACATTTGTTTCAAATAAAGTTTTACATTTAAAAACTTTTCAATTCTAGAATAATGTAACTAAGTTTAATTGGTTAATGTTTTATAATGTCCAGTCACACACACATGAAATTGTCGTGACAAGTTACCAACCCATTTGAAAATAAAAATGTCTGTAATTTTAAGTTTAGCTAATGTTTTTTCGGAATAGGATAATAATGTTCCATTATGTTTTCTTAAGCCATAGCTTAATGGTTTAACTTCGCAATATGTTACCCAATGCCCGTTTCTGCAATTCTGAATCGTACCCCAGTATCTATCTGAAGTCGCTATCTCCTCATAAGGTCTCTGGAAACAAAAACACAAATTACTTCAGATTCCAAGTGAACTCGGCGAGTCTTAGGAAGACTGATAAGGTCAACGGGACAAAAAATAACCCAACGCCAAGACCTTGGAAAATTAGGCTAATCGAAAAATAAATGGCTCCTAATGGAAGAGAAAAGCCATTCCACCATAACTACTACCGCCGAAACATATTAGCTGCAATAACTGGTTATAAAAACAAATTTGCTGCGATAACTCTTAACAGACTGTTGACAATGCCAAGACAAAAGGCGCGCCGTTATTGAATTCAACCCCGACAGAGGTATTGAGATTAGAAGCAAATGTCATCAAATGAAAAGATGCCTTGCAGGTTTGACTGCCGAGAGAATGAGTCAGAAAGTAAGAACTGAATATGCAGGGCGTTTTCACTATTTTGATGTCTTTTTTATGCTCTTATGCAGCAAATTTAACTGCAAAGCTGTTTGAAAAAAGAGTGACTAAAAAATTAATAGCATGTTAAATTAATTAAAAATTGAGGAATATTACAATTATATATTTTATCTTTAATATTTAGCCCAACTAAAAAATGAATTCAACGATTGTTTATTATTATTCATGTATATAAAGTACTTGTACTTTAAGTAAGACTAGAATCTCTAGCCATTATCATTAAAAAATTCCGCTAGGAATAAATAGCGAAAATGTTAGAATGCCTTAACATAATCTTGAATTATTTGGCTATTCGCTACGGGATATCGATATTTAATACCGAGGAATCAATATAGCCTAGTAGTAAGACAGCGATCTTAAGAGTGGAAGACTCCGGGCTCGATCTCAGCCGCTGTTGAACAACGCTCGTCTTCCGTTGAACTCTATGCGGGTCTTTTTTTCCACATCGTGTTGTGTGGCTATTTGGGAGAGTTCCAGATTTCTACTCTTACGATGTGTGAATACGGTCTACTATCTAAGAAGTCTTTCCATTAGACACATTACGTAGTGGATGTTCATGTCTTATGTTCAGCTGCTCGCAGTATCGAAATAAGTTTTCACGTGGATTTATCCTCTAGTCTTATAAAACCACGGTCTCTTTGGAGTGGAAAGTTTGTCTTCGGAGTAAACTGCGGGTTCCGGTCCAATTAGTGTGTTGTGTACAAAAAGCGGCATTTGAGCGTCTACTAAATCCAACCTTTCCATATTCATTCTGCAGATTTACTCACACCTCATCAGTGGAGTGACATTAGGTTGTATCAAAATAAATATGTGTGTTGAGTTCGCATCAACATAACGCTCTGAAAAGCGACAAAGAACAATGAAATTAAATCGAATCCTTTATTGTTCATGCTTCCGTTGTCGAGTTATACACTTTCAAATACTTCCTGAAACCAATTATTTTTGACTTAGGTCTTCTGGTGAAGAGCGGAGAGCTCCAGTGCTTCAGTAGCTCCATGCCGATCAGCAAAGGGAAGCATCATTTGCCGTAAGCAGTGATTGGGAGGGTGACCACGTACTCTCCCTCACTGGGTTGCTGGAACCCTGTGGGTAGGGGATGTCTTCACGTTAATATTTGACGTCCAAAGTCCTTCCGCTGGTGTGTTGTAGATGTGGAGAGGAGGGCGTCAAGATCAGGTGTGACCTCTTCACCTGACCGTGGTTGAAAATGACAAGGCGCTTGTTGATGGGGAGTATTCCAAACCCGTTAACCTCAAAGTACAGTTCGTCTGCACCATTGCGTATGTATGATGAGGAACGGAGTGCGATTGTCGTATAACCATGTAGTCTGTTAGGATAATAGTTCAGCTGGTAAATTGAAGTTCAATGAGTATTAACTCTGGAGAAACAAAGTGAATTACTTGAAGACGTTTATTAAGTTTTCTGGTAACTCTTACATTGTGGCGAAATTCTTCATTTAACGAAAATGTTCTCTATATGTAAACAAACTACAACTAATTCTAATCCTGTAAATTAAAAATAAATAAAAAAGATGAAGTTACAATAAAAATTAAATTATTTTATCTTTGTTTCATAAAAATACACTAATATTTCATAACACGGGTATTTACTGAAAAATGCACTTGAAATATTTATTTAAGAAATAAAGTACATGCATATTCCTATTGAAACTAAATTGACATTTTTTAATTGGAAATGAAAAATTAAAAAGAATGCGATATAAAAATATGTTTGCAATTATGTAAAATTTTCCCACATTTTCATATTATGATTATGGACACTAACATGCTCTAATGTTAATATTAAAAATAATTTTGAATTTAAGATTGTGTTATGGATGTCAATTTACGAATCTTCCTTAATATGAAGATTGTACTGCTTAGATAAAGAGATAGTTGTTATTCAAGAATTTTCCAACACCATTAAAAAAATTAATGGTTTCTTTATAGATCATATTTATTAAAGTGTATTTTTCTTTACGATCATATTTTTATGCCTGATATATTGTTATTTTATTACTTATTATCGACTGCGTTATTCTTTCTTACAATTTATATCAATCGAACAGGTTTCCGCTGTTATATTTCAGCGAAGTAATTAGAATATTGCGGAATATATTTTTCACGAAACGGTTTATCAAGACTCCGGCAGCAATTTTCAGTGTTTTTTTTTTATTGTTATCGTTTTTTTCCTTTTCTCATTCCGGAAGCTTCTGCTGCTAATTGAAAAATACCTCGCGAAAACAATTTTTTGGCCATCAAAAGACCATTTCTCCATTTTCTCCTGCATTTAATGGATTTCACCGCGGGATAGAAGAAAAATTTGCATGTCGCTTTTGATTTCAAAATTCTTTGACAAGGGGTAGGCCTTTGAGAAATCATTTTTCAAAAGGAAGGCTAGCGGGCCTTTCAAGAAACAAATGCATCTGTCAGCTATGGCTGTATGTAGGCCAGGACTCTGTTGCCCGGCTCGAACCTCGCCCACGTCGCCAAACGGGGAGTGTATAAATCGATAAATTGGTCGATATTTCTCAATATCGACAGGATCGCTGCTTTTCGTCAAGGGCGTTAGGCTTACTTGTCAACACTTCAGACTTTCCCCAAGGTTGACTGGAAAGAAAGGGGTTAATTTGGGCAGTGTGCGAACGAAATGCCACTGTGGGTTATACCAGGTGATGTGGGATGATCAATTATCGATTATAAGGAGTTGCCGAGGGAATCGGTTGTTTATGAAATGGAACCTATTACCCTGAATCAGTTTGGGTGTTTTATTTTGCCTAAGTGATTATGATTACTTCCACTTTATTGACTATTAATTTGTCGACACTTTTCAAATATTATCCTTGACGACTACTTATTCATTTTTCTTACTCGTGTGCATAGTGTAATGAATTAATTTGTTTAGCATTAAAATGAAATAACAAGGAGCTGGAAATAAAAGTTTAATCTAAATTTTATTAATGACATAGTGTCTAAAATTTCTATTTGGAAAATGTTTTGATTTTTAAAAACTTTTCTTACATTCTATTTGCTTATTGGAATTCTCATTTGATATAAAAATAAGTTTTTGTTATTTTAATTTATAAAAAGCGTAAAGAAGTCTTTGTATTTTTTTACATTGAGTGTAAAATAAATTACTTAAAAATATCATCAGACATTTTGGTCAGATTCACTTTCAATTGCAGATTCTTTTGCTTGAAATTTCTGCGGTATCCGATCGTTCATGTGAAATAAGGTTATTTAGATTTAAAAAAATGATTGGGGAGAGAGACAGAGCGAGAGAGTTTTAGCTGAACAGCAAATATCAATCAAATCAGTCAAATTAATCTAAATTACTGTAAATGATTCTAGATCCACCGCTTAGATTCAGATTGACTCCTTAGAAGCTTTTGTATCAATGCAGGTATTTGACAGGAAGATAAACAATTTTTAAGCATAAAAATTCTTAGAAAGATTTATGGCTCTATACATTTAAGTAGCAATTGATGGAGAATAAAACCTAATGACGAACTAGATGTTCTTATCAAACATAAAAGCAGTCAAATTCATCAAGGCACATAAACTCTTGGCTTGGACACATTGAGAGATCATCCAACAAATGAGTGGCAAAGATCTTGTTCTGGAGGCTTAAGTGCAATAGCCAAGAGGTGCACTTAATAAAAGATGGGGTAGATGATGTCCTGATGGGAGGGGGTCCTAAAAACTTAGATTTCCAAATGGAAAATATAAGTCGAGGACAACTGTCCGGAGAAACCACTGCTGGGCTAAGGCAAGCCAGAACACTCTTGTGACGTCATCATGCGGTGGCTGAAATCCTGCGTTCGTTCACGAATAAAATATTCCGAAGGAGCAGATTTTGTGTTGTTTAAAAGTCCCTAACAATCAATTTTATACTTTTAAATTAATTCTGATATTATTTCCACGAAGAATATTAAAAAATTAATAAAAGCTATATCAAAAAATTTATTCAAGTATAACTTACAATTGGGAATAACAAACTTTCTACTCATATTAAGATCAAGTCTATGAAATTTTATTCAATATTGGAATTTTTATTTTCGTTGGTGTACTTTTAAAGGAAATATATATCTGCGTTGATTATTAATATACCAAATCAACATAAAATTATTTTTGTGCAATATATATATATATATATATATATATATATATATATATATATATATATATATATATATATATTTAAATATATTCCTGTGCATTTTTTTAAAATCTTGGTGCTATGTTTTATTCTAAAATAATTATTAGCAACATAATCTATTATGAATTAAAAATATTTCTTTAACATCTTTTAAATACAAACACATGATTAATATATTAGCAAAATATATTCCACATGTATGATAGATTTAGAGCATTTAATGGGTGATAACTATTTTGTAAAATTGAAGTGGAAAAGACAAATGGCAAAGTAGAAAATAATTTATTATAATCATACTTTTATATTTCTTCTAAAAACAATACACAAATTTAATTTGAAAAACAAACATAAACATTATTTTGCATATTAGATCACAAGTACATTATTATTCAATTTATTTTTATGCATTCCTAGCAATGGATAAAAATACACTATTTGAATATACTTAAATTTATTTTCAAAATTACTTTAGTTTCAAAAGGAAATAAATATATTGAATACACTTTCTGATACAAATTACATATTAAAATAAAAATTATATTTTAATAATATAATTTTTTTTCAGGATTAGGAAAAGTTTAAATTTTTTTTCTAGATTGAGTATTAATCAGTATATAGTTATCATTTTTTTTGCAATAATTTTTAAGAAATATATTTAATATATTTAATAAAAAAATTACTTCTATGATTTGACTATGAAGAATTTTATTTCTTCAACAGCATGTCCCTTTTCCCATTTTTCAAGGGGTAGGTAAATTTCAGATTCATTCAGAATTCTAATTGCTAAAAATGTAAATGCTCTATGATTAGAACAAACGACAAGTAATATAATCTTTTGAAAAGGATTCTGTTCCTTAACAAAACACAAAACGTCTCTCTGCATTTTATTTAAATTATTTTCTGACAAACAAGCTGAAATATTATCAATTCATACAAATCTGTTTCTCATAATCCTCGTAATTTTGAGTTAATTTAATTTTCTTAATATTTTGTTGTATATTACTAATATCAATAACATTATTAATATGAAATGGTAAAGAATATTTACTCACGTTTTTATTGGAACATTTTTAATGAAACCATTTGTAATCACATTTCCATTAATAACAGAAGTACACAAATTTCGATGTGGATTACAGCCAATATTCAAAAACATAAAATTGTTTTTTCTTTTGACAGTTCAAAAATTCAGAATGTCTATATTTTTCAAGCATTTTTCCATTTCATCTAAATTTGCCAAATAGTATTTTTGCTTGTATTCCACAAGTCAATCTTTTTATTTTGAAAAATTTCTTCACACAGTTGAGTATTTTCACATCTTTGCAGTTTAATTGAGGGATCCTCTTGATGACATCTTTATTTGTTAAATATTTTTGGCATCAATTAAAGATACAAGGATTAGGATGTAATTTCGGATATTGTAGGATCACGACTATTCTATTAACATTTATCTCATCGAAAGCTTCACTAGTTCTTAAAATATCACTTTGTTTGTAATGCAATTCGCACACCTAGAAGTAAAATTTAAATTAAGAAAGCTGATATACATGCAACAAAGAAATCTCAGTTTTTCTTTATAATAGATTTTTTTATTTGGTATGATCATTAGGATGCATACTGAAATTAAATTCGAAATAGCTTAGAATTTATCTATTATTACAGTTCTCTTTTAACTCAAACATTTTATTATTATTAATAAATCGAAAAATAAATAATTATTTTTCTATGAAAATTTAAATTTGAATGATATGATTTCACGCGTAACAAATTTAAAAAAATGCACATGAATTCACTTTTGATTTCATTTGAAATATTTTATAACTATTAATGTTATTAAAGAAGTTCAAAAATAAAATAACAAGATAAAAATCATGCAAATGAAACAAATGAAATTAATTTACTTACCCTGGAATGTTTGGTTACTTCCATATTTTCTCTCGGAATTGCACACATTCATTAGCGTTTTAAATCTTCATTTGGGAATCGAAAGCGAAAAACCTAACCTCCAGTATCATAATTGTCTTTACGGGCAGTTACGCAACATTAAAAAAAAAAAAGAAAAAGATGAAGAACTTGAAGAATCAAAAATTGACAGTGCTATATAATTATGCTTCTCGCTTATTACATGTGATTTTGAATATTTATTCTTGCAAAATATATTCATCAAAGAAAATTTCCATTTATAATATTTTGGCTCAGAAGATTTTAAATTTCACATTAGACATTTTTTTATTTCTTTTATAATAAATTTTAAGTTTTTAAATGGTCAGAAAAAAGTTAATAAATATGAGGCGAAATAGAATTGTAGCAAATAGTTACATTTTGTTTGTTAAATTGCCTTTTTACTTTTAATTTCTATATCTTGATTCATAATTTTACATTATAGTATATATTTTACTAGGAAAATAAGTCATTCTTTAAACATAATTGAGCTTATAATAATGTATATGATCAAACAAGTATTCGAAATTAATCAATATATTTTGTACAAAAATAAGTCTTAATATAAGTAATTGCTTTTGAGGGGATTTTTGATGATTGATAGGATTTTTTGAGAGATATTTTATAACAAGAACGAAATACTGTTTTGAAATTGATGATTAATCCATTATAACAACTGAAAAAAAATTCAAATTAAATTCTTGTTTGCTATGCTATTGATCTAGATTTTTCAACAAATTGAAAACCGTAACCCTTCAAGTTATAAAGCCAAGGGTTATAATAGGCACTACACAATCTGACATGCGTTTCATTTGTTTACCATTTTGTTATCGTTTCTTTTAATTATTGGGACACGAAAATGAATTCTATTATCAAAAGCATGCATCAAAAAGTAAATGAGTCCTTTAAAAATGAAAAAAAGCAAACTAAAACAAAGCAATCAATATTATCTGGCAACGGAAAATAATTAAAAAGCGCAGAGACGATATTCTGTGCCGTGTGTGCGTACTACAACACTGAGTGGGAAAGAGAGTGAATAGGCCTGTCCAAATAGGCAATCGTTTTGGGTCAAACTTTCGATACAAGGCAGCTGTTATTCCCTTCCAACTCTTCCCTGAAGGAATGAAGGAAGAAGAAAAAAAGGAACATTAGATAAAGTAATCGCCTTTTTAATAATGAGGGTTTAAAAAAAAAGTCGTTCTACCACACCGCAGTGCATGCCGTAATCTTCGATAAACTGGTTCTCTTCTTTTATAAGATACGTTGTATATATATGAAGCGACTCAATACGCAAATATTTCATTATAATGGGAATACTTTCCCTTGTTAAAGTTACTGAGGAAGACTTCTTTTTTATTTTTTTGTGATTTTTCTGGCTACTGAACATAAATCTTCTCCCTCCCTCCCTCGCACCACCTTCCAGACTATTTCGATTACCGGTCAGAAATCAATTTTCGACCTTCCGTTGCTGAATATTTCGCCATGACCTGTCCGGTGACGAATGGACCGCGCCATTTTGAAAAAGCGGTCAAATGATAGTGGCATTATTATTTCTTTTTTTTCCAACCCTCCCTCCTGCCTTTCTTCGATGAATGCATTAATTCCCCATTTGTCTTCTTTTGACAAAAGGACCGTTTGGAGCTGCTGTAATAACCTCAATGAATTTATGGACGCGTGTTTCGTTTTAAATGATTTACAACTTCGGGCTACCGGTTGTGCAACAGCGTTTAGCACAAAAGCAAGAATTGCTTGTTAATTCCATGTGGCGAATACTCATAAATAATCCGCGGAGGAATATGCTGTAGGGATATGACTCGTTTTATTGTGCGTTCGGACATTTTTTTAAATTTAATTAATGCAAATATTCATATACACAGTTTATTTACAAAATATATTTATCAAAAATTACCTTGAACTAAATTTTTAACAGCTCTCTTAAGCCAAGTTGGCTGCGGAAAGGTTAGTGCGCTGGTCTTCCATTTAATATCTCGTGGTTTTGGGCCCTTTAATGCTTACACTTTTGCACTAGTTCAGAAAATAATTTAAAACCGTAATACTTAACCGAATAAATTCTCGTTACAAAGAGATTTGTGGAGCGATAAACTTAACCACAATTTTCTGAATAAAACAAAGTTGAGACTAAACAAGAAAATGATCAATATTCATTGCATACGACCATGACAAATTGCATACAATCTCTATTTTCTCTTACGGACTGCTTTGTGGCAACATCTAAAACAAACGGTAGCAGAAGGTATATTGCGGATTGTTTTGTAGGTACTTATCAAGATCTACACCAAGCTTTATATCTTTGAAAGTGTACATTTTCTCCCCACTTCAAATAGTTTACCGTTTAAACAGTTCCTTAAAGGAAATTGCACTACACCACATCGCTGTGTATATATATCATTATTATGTAAACCTTCATATACTATATATATATATATATATATATATATATATATATATATATATATATATATATATATATATATATATTCCTCGCTACTGTAATCAATCATGAGTCCTGTGTTTCTTTTTAAACATATTTCGCCTTTTTCCACCGTCATTTCTTTAAAACACAAGAACTTCAAACCTCTCTAATATGGAAACTCATATTTCCCTTGATTTCTGTGTTGCATATTAACTTGTAGATCATTCCTTATGACTAAGATTAAATTCTGGTATATGCTCCGTCATTTTTAAAATAATTTAATGCATGCTGCTGTACTTACCTACGGAAGATCAAAGTAAATCTTAAGACTTAGCATCTTATAAGTCCCCCTAGTTTCTGATGGTTTAAAAGATGTCCAGTCAATTCTCTATTCTTCCACTCAATCAGGTTTTTGTGACGACTGTGCTTTGTAGTGTGTCTTCATTAGTCTTCCTTTATTATTTAATTTTGATATTTTTAAGATGATATAATTTTAAGGTGGAGGATAGATTTTTAAAAGAAACAAAGTTATGTATATTTTTAAACTGGTTAAAATTAAACGAGATTTTTGTCACAAAATGTATTTCACTGACTATTGTCTCAAAATAATACATAACATCATTTTTATTCGCTTGCTTCTCAAAATACTGGAAGCAACGTGGTATTCAGTTTTGTTTCGATAGCTTTCATTCACTGACAGAGGGGAAATATAATTGCTTTGCTCGTTCGAGGAACACCGACACTTGTTTTCCGCCAATAAATAAGTAGTAACTCCAATTCGATTTGGTGGAATTTCTTGTATCTCATTTTTAATGCCCCCATCAAAAACAATAAAGGAATGGGGTCCAATAGGGAGGGACGTGTATGTTTCCAAATCATGGTGAGAGAAATATAAAAAAAATTGCACCCGGGTTTTCTCTGCTTCCACCCTTGGCTCTGGGCCAATTTCATTTGTGAAATGGTTCTCCTAAAATAGGAAGGAAGCCTTCGCATTCCTGGTTGATTAATGATTGCAACTCCTTTTTATCCCTTTTTTATGATAGTCAAAAAGGGACGTTTATTTGATTTTGGTTTGTAGTCAGATAGTCAGTGGTTTCAAACAAGCTATAACTCACTTCTTTAATTGGACGGTCGGTGGTTTTGTTCGGATATCACTCCCGCCCTGTTCTGTCTTGCAGTTTGACATTATCTCACGTTCGGGCTGATGGACATCTGCCTTGTATCGTCCTTTTCTTATACTCCTCCTATCCTGATACTTTAGGACCGTTCTCATTTCGTCCAGCAAGCAAATAGCACTAAAACTGAGTTTTAGCAGCATCACCTGTGATTGTTACTGCTTGTTTTGGTAATATTTCAACCATCATCACGTGATGTGTTGCACTATTACACACACACAAAACCATTCTCCAATAATTCTAAAGAGGTCTTTGAACTCCACTATATAAGTTTCCACGATTTTGGAGATTATTTCTTGTCTGAAATTGCGACATTGCAAACAATTTTGTTTATAAATTGTGGGAAGATTATTACGAATTTTTTTTTATAATTTGTGATTTTGGTTACATATATATAATATAAATTATTTCAATATTTCATTTTTATCCACAATTTCTAATATTTTCCTAATATCAAAATGCGTAGATTCAAATCTTATGCACAAAGTATAGACTATTATTACATTACTTTCAAATAATATTTCTTATTTTGATAATTGGAAACAATTCAAGGTAAATACAGGCTCATATATTCCTTGTTTTGTTTATCTGCTATATTTATATTCGTGATTGAATAGAATGAAACTTACATCAAGTATGGTGGTTTATTCTAAATTAAAATATACGTTATATGTTATTTCGAAATTTTAATCATAGCTTTTATAGTTAGTTTAAACTATTATTAATTCGGATTTAAACTCTCTGTAAAGCTGCTTATGCTGTGGTTCCATTCCGAAACACTGCGACACACAACATCGGATCTCCGTTTCTTTTTATGCTCTCACATTATTTATATTAAAAAGATATTCGCTTTTTTTCAATTTTTTTTAAACTGTTATTTTTGCGCATTATAGCGAACGTGTTTTCTCTTTTTCTATATGATTTAGAGTGAAATGCATTAGAAAGCGGATAAAAGGAGTTCAGATTTCAATATACTTGTAATTTAGAGTAATTTTTCAAGTGATCCACATTTCCATTTATTTTTAGCTGGTCTAAGGTGAAACTTTATTTAATGGTATAAAATAGCGTTTTCAACCGAAATTAGTAAATAATCAATACCATAAAAAATATTAAATATTGTTATTCTTCTAAACTTAATTTTCCCCTTAAAGTTAAATATTTGTGTTTTACTTGAAAAGTAACGTTCCTTTAGAATATATTCTGTATTTTTCCCCAAAGGAAATGATTTTATTTTATTACCGAGAAATTTATGTTTTTACTTTTCTTTCTTGGAAACCAATTAAGCGAAAAATTCAGTTGAAAATGATGGTACATAATACGCATAAAACATCGATTATTTTTCTATGCCAATTTCGGCATAATCTCAGTGTTGGTTGTTTTAGTGAAAGAAATTTCTAGCGTTCTACTATTTATGATAGAATTTATTTCAGATTTTCTAAGTTTTATTTACGTTACTTTTTATGCCTTTTACTGATTTTTCCAAGTATAATCGAGTAATTCAATTGTTTCATAATCTTCTTTTTTAACCTCAAAGCATATAAAGGCAATAAAAAATACTTAACCTATTTTTTGTTGTCAACAAATAAAAACCACTCTATTTATCTTACAAATGCGTTGCAACTAATGCACTTTATACTTCATTTCGAACTTGTCAAGAAAAGTTTACTTTTGTTCGCGAAAAAAGTTTGTTTTTCGCAAGTCTATTTGTCATCAATAACTGTCTACCGTATTATACTGACCTCCTTTACGAATGGCAACCCATTGACCAGATTGCTGCGATTTCGGTAAGATCTCAGAGAGAAAAATATCGCATCCTTGCATTCCGTAAACGTCTTTCTTAACCAGCTTTTCTTTGTATCCTAATGAACTTCGTATCTTCAGCTATGCAAATTCGCCTCCAGACAATCGACGAATGATTGTTGCGACTCTCTTATCTCCATCATTGTTGACTTTCTCTTGTCCATTGATAGGAATGCCCACTGTCCATTTTCATTTAATAGATGTGAGAGTTAAATGAATAATAATCTGTTTTATTCTTTTGTGCTTTTTTTCCCCCTGTAATGTCTTCCGGCATGACTTCCCGTGCTCTTGTCTGGCTCGTGATGTATGCAAGCGTACTCACAGTTATGTTTGTGCAACGTTGCTGTGATTTTAAAACAATATCGGCTTGATTGTGAACAAATCGATTCTTGATTGAAAGCTTCGATTTCCGTTCGAGACAATACATTGAAGGGAAATGATTTAATCAGAAAAAAATGTATTGATCATTGGAAGTCTGTTATTAAAATTAAATGGTATCATGTGTTTTTAACCATCAAACTTTTTTTTATTATTATTATTTCATGCTTGGGGACTTTGTGCTGTCTTTCATGATACTAAATTGTGAAAAATTGGAAAATTAGATATTTTCCGTTATACGGCAGCGCCTCAATATTCAGTTTTTGAAAATTAGCTATATAAAATATTAAGTACTTATAAATTTATGCGATGATTTTTCAAGTTACACTTGAATTACATTAGGTACTAAGATTTTTATGAATGTACACTTGGTTTTTATGTTCAGAAAATTAAAAATATTATGGATTTAATTTTATTCTTAAATTTATTAGAAACTAACAAGATTTGTGTTCTAGCTCTATATAGTTCTTCCATTTGCTCTAATTTAATAAATACAATATTAATTTCTTATTTAATGAAAAAAGATAGTTTGGCAGCACTGTTAAACAATTTTTTTGTTAGTTTCTTTGCTAATTTGCATGCCTTTCCCCTTTTTTATGAAAATATTTTTGAAGGGAAATGTATAGTATCCATATCATTGAATAATTTTAAAGATGAATCTCAATAATTACTCAAAGAATTCTCTCCAGTTGTGTTAGCTTACTAACTTCATTAACAAATATCTGTTTATTTTCTTACCTTTATACATTCATTTCTTTAGAAAAAATGCGTTCATTTCATTTACTATTATATTACACTTTTTCTATCTCCCTCTTTACTATTAATCTTAATATTTGGGATTTATTTTTTCTTCAATCAGTATTTTTTTCCGTTAATAGTAGGTGTTTCTCGCTCTCGTTTGATAGTTTTCTATGAGGCTGTTATTAATCTTCAACTCATACTATTTTTGTACTGATTCCCTTATTATATAACGCATACTTTAAATCCTTATGTGTTATTTTTAGCCCACATGTTACATTTATTATCCAAATAATAATTAATTCTTTTATTTTAAAAATCTCCATTGAGTAGTCCTATTGATCTATTGATAATCGTAAATCCTTGCTTTATTGTCGTGTTATTTTAGTTAAATGTTAAAATTTGAGAACTTTTGGGCAATTACAATTAAAATTGAAATGATGGGTACGAAATTCTACTTTGCAGTAATATAGATTTTTAAATTTAATTTTTTAATATATACTTTCTAGGTTTTGACTCATGCCATATGGATAGTTTTCCGAAATTTGAAAAAAAAAAATCTGGTTTGCCAATTTTTTTTAAAAATTTTTCCCGAAATGGCAGTTGAATGGTTGACGCTCTGATTTTTAATTTAACAGTTTGTGAATTCGATTCTCAGATAATGATTCGAAAACGACATTAAGTTATAGGTCACACTGTAATTAGCCCACGTGTGCAAACAGTGACTATCTTCTCCAACCAATTAACTTGTGTTACTTTTTTTGCATGCTAATTTGACCGCAACTAACTATCTAAAGCGAATTCCGAACCATTAAAGCCATCCAGCCGATATATGGGAATTGAAGTAATGAACTGTTGGTCTGAAGACTATTGAGCTGTTAGAGCTCATCAGCTGATGAGTGATAATAATTTAAGGGCAAATACAATTAATTCTTATTAAGCATTATGAATTTAAAATATCCATAAAAATGCAATTAGTTTTCTCATTTTAACATAAAAACCAGAAAAGGAATTACATTTTTATGGATAAACCGATCGGCCATGTTTCTTTGTAAAAGCACTCTGCAGTGTGCTTTTACCAAAGAAAAACATGGCCGGTCAAGATAAATAGACCGGCCTTATTTTTATGACGGTTTGTTTATCCTGACCACATGACAGAAAACAAGAGAAGTAACAGAAGAGAAAATTGTATAATTCTAAATAGTATTCATATAAGCTTTTTTCTTTCAGTGTCATCCTCTACTATTGATTCAGTGTTTATTCTTGTTTTCATATCTAACCCATTGCCTATTTGTCAAGAATTATACTTTTAATTTGAGGGAATTCCGATTTGTTGGAACTACTAACTGCCTGTAATATTTTTATCATCTTTTAAATACAGAATGTTTCGATTCAGATCAGGAAACTTCTAGCAGTTAGAAATGTAAGAAATTTCTTATTTCATTGTAAATCACCGAATTTAAATTTAAATGGAAAATTTATATTTTAGGTAAATTCATTTTGCACACTTCAACCCCTTACCAAGTTACTATTTTTAGATTTCTCTTTGGCTGCTTGCCAAGTTTTTTTAACACAGACACCATTTAACTTGCAATGAAGAACAGCAAGTGATTCTTGTTTGAATGATTAACCTCATGATGGTACTGCGAATTTATCTTCTACGGCTGGCACCATTCATCCAAATATAATTCTTAAAATTGCAATAAAATCTGGATTGCAAATTAGTTTTATTCGTAATTTCAGCATAATTTTACAGACATCAGATATACACATCTGCTGTGTTTTGCTTATCTCGTATTATTTTTATTATTTGTCTACTTTTGAAGGGAACATTTTGTAATTGTTGAGTTCTATGATATTTGTCGCGAAGTTTGGTATATTCCGTGAGTTATCGTCTTGATATCGTTACATGTGCCTTAGAAATCGTTTTGCTTATGTGAGTTACATTTTGTTAAATCAATGGTTATTACAGATTGTGTCTTTCCTTGTTAACTTTTTCATTTCTTGTTAATATTTTATGGGATAATTTCTAGTGAATTTTTTAATTTCAGTTTTTTTCTCAATATCTGTGCATGATACGAACTGAAATCAATTTCGATTAATTGTTGCGTTCCTAAAATCTGAAACGAAGATGCCAAACTTTATAGCAAACGCATCCATTTTCAGTCCGAAATAAATTAAAGAATTTGCAGTTTAAGAATAAGTTAAAAATGTAAACATACTTTCGCTTCCGTATAATAAATACCACTGAAAAATAAACTTCTTAAAATGGTTGTTTTTGGAAGACTTCATCATTTATTTTTAGTTCTTATTTTTGATTGGTTGGAAGAAGAATGAAACGCGTATAATTCGTTTGTTGTATTTATCTTTTCTGAAAACATTTTGTTCTTCCATGCCAGGAAATAGTTAATGGATACTGAATAACAAAAATGCTCCTCTCTGTGTCAGCTTTTTTTTGCCCGGCAATTTTTCGGAATACAGATGAAACAAAGAATGAAAAATTTCCACTTAAAAATTTTCATCTTCTGACTTGCTAACATGAAGCATGACTTTGAAGAACTGTTTGAAAATTCGCGTGCTCTTTTTTTAAATGTGTATTTTCGTTAAAGGAAAAAAAAATTAGTCACTTTTGCGTTTTCGAATTTATTTTATTTATTTTTTGTTCGGATGGTCTGGGGGTGGAGATTACAGAACACGCACAAAGCCATTTATGGGCACGGTGTGGCTGGAAATTATATCGAACGGAAATGGATCGAGAGAAGGGATAGATGGGGCCCTTTTTTTTCGGGAAAAAAAAATTCCCCCGGAAATATTTTTACTTTTCTTATTGCCGCATTATTTGTTGGAAAGGAACTCCGCCACTTTTAAAAAGTGACTTTGCGTCCTCCCCCAACATATTTTCTTTTATTGCCACAGATTTGTCGCGAATGGGCATTCATTGGATTCTATGAAAACATGTAGTGGATGTGTTGGTGTGTGGGCTACGCGTCGCCCATCCCCGTCTAAGGTTCGAACCTCCTATCCGCCCTCTCTGGTGGCATTTCCTTCCAGAAAGAATAATCGATGGTGCAGCCGAAAAGTTTGTCTTTCTTTCGCCCCCCTTTTTTTTCTTTTAAAGTGTCTGGCAATTTTTTCCGTCGGTGTGAAACGACATTTAAGTTTAAATAAAAACAAAAGTAGTTGAAAACTAATAATTTCTTTTGCCACGGTTTTTTCTATCACCATTTCACATTTTTTTAAATGTAATGTTGAAATGCTGCTTTCAAAAAAAAAGTAAAATGTTTCGATAACGAAACATTGTATCTGTTAAAAATTTTACTTTAGCATTGTTCACCCTATATTTACTTTTTTGTAACGGCGTTTTTAGCGCATATATAAAATTTTGATTTTTTATTGCTTATATAAGCGTTAACATTTGTAAGCTTTGCTAGGTCACTCAAAGCATTTTGACACCGTGTAGTGGGGGCAGCCTAACTCCCGAAGTTTGTAATGAATCTTTGTAATACCTAAACTGCTTTTCTTGAAAGTTTTTTATTTTTTAGATGGGTTCGTATTCTTCTCGCATGGCAGAAAATTTGTAAAACGTCCAACATCGACCCCGACAGACATGCGTGCAAAATTCAGAAGCGCAAAAACCATCCCTCGTTTTCGACAGTATCTGAGATCGAACCCGGACCTTTCGCTATGAAAAGCACCGTTCTACCACTAAATCAAGAGGATAATTTCCTCATATATTGTTATTCGAAAAATCGGATTGAATAATATCTTATTCTAAATATTCTTTCTGTTTTATTTGTCGCTCTATACATATTTTACTTAGCCAACGTGTTTATATCTATAGCTTTTTAATTTCTTTACAAGCAAAATCTTAATGAGATGAAATCGCAACAACTGTATCGATTGCAATGGTTTGAATTTTGCGATTTGGGCTTATGAACTAGTTTCGTAGGTGGTTGTATACTGTCAGGAGCCTGTGCTGTCTTTGATCTTTCCGATTGCACAGGTGGTATTTATAGCTTTTCTGTTGTTCATAAATTTATTTGAGCACAAGGTGGGTGCATCTGCATCGTTTGGTATCGTTGCTCCTCAGCTCCCCGAATTCGATGTTATCGAATTCCAAATTTAGAGTCTGGTCACGTTCGGAATTCCTTCACGAAGTCAGGAGGGAAGAAAAAGAAAGAATCCCCCCATTTTTTTTTCTTTTATCGTTTTTAAAATTCCGAACAAATCGCTTTTTCGATTTTTGCTCCTTTCCAAATATACTACAGAACTGTTTCTTGACGTAAAAAAGAAGCTGCATATTGTTTCTTAATTTAAAATTTATGTTTTTTTTTTCTATTGCTTTAAAGATTTTTTTGTATTGTCTTTTTTTAGAGAGAATGGAATAAATCAATTAATTTTCACTTATTTAAATAATGTGTTTTGAATTAATATTCTAAGTGATTAAAATCTTTATTGTATTTCATTTTAATTTAAAAAAAAGCTGGGCTTGAGTTTAGGAATGGTTGCGTGGAATAGTACAAAACTTATCCTCTTGGTCTCCGACTAACTTAAAATGAAAGTTATACATCACTTTAAAACTTTGAATGTTGAGTTAGTGTTAATTAGGACTTCAATTAAATACAAATTTCAACTATAATGTTGCTTAAGCCGAATTTCAGAGCTATTGTTATGCTGGGGATCGAGAAAAAATTATATACGACATAGACATCTCCCTTTTTCTACGTTCGAGCAATGTGATTAAAAAATAATGATTACTATTTTTTTTTCGATTTTTGTAACAGTATTTTACTCTTCTTTGCAACGAGCGTGTCTTCGCTTTTACCTACACGCCGCTGATTGGAATTGCATTAAAGAGTGGATTGAAAAGAATCAAGAATTTAATATTAAGTAATATCGTAACTGAAATATATATATATATATATATATATATATATATATATATATATATATATATATATATATATATATATATATATATTATCATGATTGTAAAAATTATATGAAATTAAAGAAAAGTGAACATATGTATTAAAATTTAGTTTTATCTTCTCCAGAATTTAAAGTGTGCCATCAGTTTAACAAATAATTTATAGTTGTTTTGATGATCTATTTCACATAAGGAATTCAATTTTTTGAATAGAAATTATTCTAAATTTGAAAAGTTGCTTATTTAATTCTTGTTATTAAATGTTTCATATATCTTCAATAATAAGTAATTTCTCAACATCTTTTACAACCAATAAATTTCAATACATTTTTTAATGAAAAAAATGAAAAAGAGTTCTTAAGTTAATTGAAATACTACGAATAATAAGCATTAAAGTAAAGGAAATATAATCTTTGATTAAGTATACATTAATTTTTCAATCTTGCATAATCTATGATGGTTAAATAAGAAATTATTTGCAATATGAATAATTATAAAGCATTAAAATTATAATGATATTTTGTATTAAGGTTCTTAAGTTTGACATTACTCTGATATAATTAATATAGTTATATTCTTACTTGTAATTGCTTAAATGAATACTGTAACAATCAATAACTGGTTTACTTCTATAATTATATGCTGAATAAAAAGTTTAATTTTTTGGTTCATCTCCAAAAGTATTGCATATATAATAATTAATACCTACTTGTAAATAAATTGTAATTATTGTAAGCTAAGTGTTTATTATGTGTACTTAAATTAATGATACTTGTGTTTGTGTAATCACTGTGTTTACAATGTTATGTGATTACTGTGTTTACTTTAAAGTAATACCATATTTACGAGAATTATATACGAGAATCAGAATATTAAACGAGAATTAAGTTATAATACGATAATTAATCTTGTAAAAATATAAACATGTATCCAAATAGATATTTTTAAATGTTTCGAGGATTATCCTTTTCGACAAATTCAAAAAAATTTTTAACAGTGACATTCGTATATTTTTTGTGAATATTTATAATCTCAATTGGTATCAATAGATAAAATTATATCGAGTTTCTATAAAAACTTTTCACATTACAAAATCTCCGAAAATTTTAATTTCAGTAGAAATATTTCCTGTAACAGCTTTTGTAAAGGAATTTGCCATAGCTGAGAAGACCGCCATTACCTTTTCACACCATCCTCGGGAATTATTATTCAAATTTGGAATTTGCAAAGACCACCAATAGAAGCTTTTCCAATCCCGTGGTTCTTTTCACTCCAGTCTATGTGCGCCATGGCGATTATAAATTCAGCCTTATTTTTCCATAAAGACAGAGAATAATAATTATCATCAGAACTTTTATCATCTACCCAATCAGGAGGCTCTTTCCATTGTGAGTTTAAACAAACAAACCTCCCAACTTTTCCTCGAAAGGTTAGTTTGTAGTCGATTGATAGATATGTATGTGTAGGAAAAGATCATTATTTCTCCATTTCTCTCCTTAATGATGGCAACAGCGTTGTCTGCCGGTTTCGGGCATCGAATAAATGTTTCGGGGGGCTGCACCATTGCATTATGGAACTAATTGTCTGGCAATGTGTGTCGTACCCGTTTCGCGTTATTAATATCCAGGGGTCATCTCGCTTGCCTTGCTCCGAGCTTTTTTTGAGAAGCATTTGATACCATTGTCGGATTTATTTATTTATTAAATGTGTTCAGTGAAATAAATGTATACATTGTTAAGTTGCTAAGTAAAGTATGCCATTCTCTTTGGAATGAATGACCTGATTTCTCGGAATTTGTTCATCAATTAATTCCAAATTGTTTTTTCTCTGTAAACTACAAACTTGTTGGTTAAAACTATTATGCTTGTTTTACATTTGTTAAATATTTTTAAAAAATTAAAATTAATATCTTTGTATTTAACAATATTGTAAGAATAAACTTGAATTATATTTACGAATAGGAAGGTATCTTTGGAAGTTTAGTTTATTGAGTGTTTTAATTTCTTAAATCTTTGTGTCATTGTAATTTCGTATTCATTTTTTTATTTTAATATTCATCTGAGGCTCAGAACTGGCAGTGTGAAATGGTCATTACCCTCCCCCACACACACAACACTTTAATCTTTGCAACTTTTTCGCTATTAAGTACCAAGCAAAACGAAAGAAAGCTTTATCTTTGTTATAGCAAAATCATCAGGATGAACTTTTATTATTTACTTAAATATTGGTGAATATATTTCATATTTATATCCATAAGTTAAAAAAAATAACGTATCTATAAATGACCCGTCAAATTAAAAACTGCTTTACTTCTCTTATATTCTTTAATACTCATTTTACAAATTTTGGTCCAGAATCCAATCTTCACGTTTACTCAGTTGTTATTGATTTAAAGCTTGTATTAGTGCCCTTATCTTGTTGCAATTAGAAACTTATTGCCGCATTTTGCATTAAGTTTCAGCTTAATTCCAAATCTGGATTTGGCTCATTTTTTCCTCTTTGCATCGTAGACTTAAAATGGACTGTGATACTTCGTTTCTTCGTATGTTGACACAAAAGTGCTCTGAATAATTTCGGTTTTGAGCTCTCACTTTCTCACAGGGACAGTGTTTTTTGTCTTAATCTTTTTTCTTAGGCATCAATGTTACTGGTTAAAAACATTGACTGAATAATTAAACCCACAGTAAGAGCTTGTGATCCTCATTAATTATTCCATGCGTCTCGAAAACATAAAACAAAGACTTCTTTATCATATTGCGGTCTTTTCTGGAGTGCGTATGTTATTGAGAATGTCATCGATTTCCTGAAGGCTGTGTGCATCGTGAGAATTTGGTGCGATCCCACAACTCTGCTTATACCATGACTATAATTCTGCATTATATTTATCCACTTATGGATTTTTTTCTTCTAGCCATCTCTAAATGATTGTGTTCAATGCTTTTGCGACCGCGTTTCAAAGCCGGGATTCCAAAATCATGCGGACTGTCAGAGAACTTGTGCGACTTTGTGATTAAATTGAAGGAAACAAATACCTCTTTAACAATATCCTTATTAGGCATAAATATTAGCAAATGCTAACTCACAATTGTTAACAAATGTTCTTCTTTTTTCTTAAATTAGCAGTGACTTAAAACTGCCCTTCCATTCCCCTATTATGTATTAATCTCCTCAGAATATTCTAAAAGTTCAGTTTTTAGAACTTATTTTTTAAATAGTATAATAGAAAAAATCTAAAAAGAGATTTCCAATTTTCAAACGGCTGGCGATGGGGATGTAACAGAAAGTTTAATTAATACTTTTAAAATGTACATTTAGCCATTATTTTATTATTATTATAATGGAGGTTTTGTTGACTGTTTTCATCAGTACAGTCAACATTTTGTCAAGATTACAAAATCAATGTAGTTAAATCGTTAGTTAAAAGTTAAATCAATGTAGTTAAATCGTTAGTTAAAAGTTAAATCAATGTAGTTAAATCATTAGATAAAAGTTAAATCAGTGTCGTTAAATCAATCTCATAATGGCTATGGAAACGTTAAGCACCATATCTCCTGTTTGCAAGACATTCGCTAAAAAAATGCTACTATTTTGTTACTAAAACTTTATGGTTTTTCAAATAATAAATATATTGAAGGATTTACACTTTTAACAGTTGTAGAAATTTAAGAACATTTTCATAGAAATGTGTGTGTTGGTGATCCCCAGATTGTACCTTAAGATTAACGAGCATGGAATATTCAACTATCACCAAGCGTCTCGTAATTTTGAAGCATGGTCAGGTGACGACCTCACGTTTGTGGTGGCACCTTCTCTTACACCCACGCTACACAGCGGAAGGACATTGGACATCACAGATCCACGATGGAATGCAACTTAAGGAAGGAGAATGTGGTCACCCTCCCCATCAAATATGCCGCAAATGATGTTTACTTTTTCTGAGTTTACAGGATCTTATTATTTTTGTGATCCTACTATGACAAAAAGTAATAAATGTTTGTTTGCTAGAAATAACAAGTAGCCACCTCTTGTCGGTTAAAGAACTAGTAAAATTTTTAAATTATGCTCAACTTTTCTAAAATACAAGTAAATTATTTATCATATTTGAATCTTGTTAACAAGTTATGACATTAATTATATTTCCTTAACAATGTTAGATTGAATTATATATTTTAAACATTGTTAAGAGTGAATTACATTTTGAGCTACTATTTAAAACATTCTAATTACAGTAGTGTACTCTTGTTTGAAAGTCATTTACACTATCACAAAACTTTTTATCTTTTGAAATTATAAAGGAAAATAAAAATAATTAAATAACTTATTTTATAAAATTTTTTGCTTAATTTTTCAAATGAATTTGTACATTTTAAAGATATTAATATGAATTATTAAAATTTAAACTTTAAATGTGAAAATAGAATTTTTGAAATATTTCTAAGTTGCCAAACTATTCAGACTCCATATTGGAATGCTAACAAGAATTTTTATTCATAAGATTTTCTGTTTAAATTTATTTAAAAATTCTTTAAAATTTTAAAACAAAATGTGATGCCTTAGAGCTTTTTGGTGTTTAGCTCAAACTTTGAAGAAATATATAATGAGTAGGAGCTGTGTTGATTTTTCCATAATTCATTTCTAATGACTACTTTAGGTTCAATTCACACAGACATTGTAAATTATTAGTGAAGATGAATATCTTCATAACATTTAGTTCCAATACAATTTTCAATCATACATGGTTACAAAATTGCACGATTGACCATGAATCTCCTACCGCTTCATAACATTGCTTGTTCAATATCATGCAATTATTATTTGTTTTTGTATAATTGTGTTGTTTGAGACTTATTTACTTATTAAAGTATTTCTTATATAAAAAGTTTACAGCTGTTATGCCTTATAAAAATCCATAATCGTGAATACAACGTTAGTTTATAATATTATTACACAGATTACATTTCATGATGAAATTCATAAGTGAGTTTTCTGCTGTTGCTGTCTTGTGCCAGCTAGGCTGGCATTAAGGGGTGCGCTGCTCCACTTTTCCAATTGAACCCTATTTTGGTGTGGAGTCTGACTTCCTCAGTACACACATGCCATAGATACCCGTTTATAGGGTAGGCAACCATTCATACAAGGAAAGGACAAAGACAGAATAGACATAGAAAGTACATCCATGCCCGAACCGGGATTCGAACCCAGGACCTCCCTATCCGCCGTCAGGAATGCTGACCACTAGAAAGGGCGGGCGGCTATGGGTTTTGCTAAAATATTTAAAGGAAATTTAATACATTTGCCCTATGTAATTGATACTGTGTAATTTTAATCGATAAAAGAAAAGAATGATTGCTCAAATAGCTGGAAATTAATTTGTGAAAATATTATTACTTAAATAATTATAATTATTACTTTATATAATATACATTATGTATAATATATTTACTTAAACAATTATATATTTATGAAGTATTTTCTCAAAATTAATCCTTATATGAATATATTGTTTTAAAGGATGTATCACATTTACTTTATATTATACTGGTAGATACGAAAGAAAATAATTTCGATTTATTTTCTAAAAAATCATAGAAAAGTGAGTTCTATGATGGGAAATCCTCAAATTAATTTATTTCAAAAAGTATCATTTTCTGTGGGAGTTTGTGGGGAATGATAGATTTATTTTTGTGTGTAATTTACTGATTATTTGGTGCAGGGAGAGGAGTCCTTATTATTCCGGGCATGAAATTAATGGTCATCGTGGGCAATCATGTAACGGAAGGGGAAACCATTTTTCACTCCCGTATCAGCGTCGCTGACCGCCACCAGACGAATGGCGCACAAATAGATGTTTCCGAATATAGCTGAAAGGGAGAGAAAAAAATTATAGCAATCCCGTTGTAGAAAAGAGACGAATCTCCAATCCACAAACATTATCAGGAAAACTAATCTCCAGGAATAAAGGGGATAAAAATGACCGTACAGCAGAAATCCATCTAGCGGAATGGGTTGTTGGAAAGTGGTACTAATTTATGACTGCCTTTACGTCGTCGAATCCATTAAGTCCAGAAGAACAATGCTCTCGGAAAACAACCACCAAAAAAAAAAAAGATGCCGTTATTAGAATCTGAGCGTATAAAGAAAAACTAGTTTCCATTTCTTTCCTCAATATTTTTGTTGTGTTTACTTACCTGAGAAAAGATAATAGATTCTTATTCTGGTTGGGACCACGAATGTGGGTCGTGCAGGTAACGTTCTGTAATCGTAACTGTGACCACTGACCCGTCCATCCATCTGAGCGTCTTTGTGGAGGGAGATGATGCCACTGACCACCGTTGAAATATTTCTCTCCGAAGTCCGTTGACTAACAAGTCTCGTTGTGCAAACAAGGAAACACCCACCAAATCGGTTCCTGTGGGATTCGCGGCCGCAGTGTTGTAAGACTTAATAGGCTCCACACAAAAGAGCGAATTCCTTCGGCAGTCACGACTCTGCTTTGTTTCGGGCCGTAATTGATACATAGGCCTTTTTTTCTCTGGATCGTGTCTGTGCTCTTGCCGTTGGAGCCTAACATGTGTCGGCAAATTTTGGTTGACTTTCTAACTGAATAAGCATTTAGAAAAGCTATATTGTATCTTTTTGTTCAGATACACGTTTCAGTTTTTGTTGCCACATTCAACAATGACAAAATCGCCTTGAACAGTCATCTAAAGTGAAATGCTTAAAGCTGTATCCTACAGAATATTAAGATAATTGATAAAGCATTACCGAGAATTGTGAAATTTCAAACATGAAATCTTACAAATTATTGATATTTTTGTGTTTCTGTAAATATTTGATTACATAAATGTTTTTATCGATATTAATAAAAAAAATTACTACCCAACTCTTCTAAGAGATTATTAAATACATAAACATTAGGTTTACCAAATAATCTTTTATTACCTATACTCCATGGCACGACAGCCCATGTGGGCCAAGGCCTACAGTGCCCATAACTGTTTTCATGACCGAGGGCCCTGGGGTGCTAAGCATATGCCCCAGTTAGGTGGTCAGCCTAACGTAAGACCCCCAGTGTTTAGTTCCCAAACATGCTTGGTACTCAGTTAATCGACCCACTGAAGGGATGAAAGGCTGAGTCAACCTCGCCCAGCCCGAGGATCGAACCTCGGACCTGTGTCATGGGAGCGTGAAACGCTGCCACTAAGCCTCCAGGCTTCTAATCTTTTATTAATGATCTTTAAATAGGAGCATTACGTGAAATTACAAACGGAAACTTCTTTATAATGTAATGATATTGTTCTTTAGTTTAATGGATGTAATGACAGTTATAAGATTTTACTCTTTTCCGTTTCATAAAATAACAAATATCTTCAAAATAGTCATAACATTTTTCTGTCCTCAACTTTTTTTCTGGAATTCTGCAACGGATTCTGCGGAATTACAAACGGAAGTTTTTAGAAAGTATATTTGATAGCAAATAATAGACACAAAAATAATAGGTGGCGTTCCACTATGAATCACGAAAAGCTCTGAATGATTTATAAGTGTACCGGGAAGTTATTACTGATTGAGTATAATGTCTATGCATTTCTATTAGAATCTCTCAAATATCCACGTGAAGTTTAAAATGTTCTTTTAAAATTTCTATAATGTCCGAATGTTTCTTCTGGTAATATGAAGAGTTTTTAAGCAAACTTCATTCTAATTTAGTAGAAATTAATGAATAGAAGTAAAAGTGTTATATAGCAATTAAAAAATAAATACATTTAATATTTGGTGGGATAAATAAGCATTTATCTTGATGCGCATGCATAAATATTTTCCGTCCGTAATTTGCTTATTAATATAAAGATAATCTAATATCATAAATACTTCGAAAATCTCGTATTTTTTGGTCAGCATTATTTCTGTCACATTCTAAAATGTGCTGACTATAAAGGATTTTTCACTAATGCCATTGATTAAACTATCAGTTGAGAATCTTTATACAAGAATGCTTAAAATTTATAAATATATTAAATACAAGGATATAATTATGAAATCGAAACAATGATTTAAATATCAATCATCCCGCGAAATGAGAGGGATCTAACAGTTCGTGAGTTTGATTCCGATTCGGCTGTGTATGTTTGTAGAAATTTTGAATTCTCGATGCAATTAGCTCGTGTGCGCATAAGCTAGCTCTAAGGAGATAAATCATACCAAACAGATTGTATGACAAATTCTTATTAGTCGAAAAGTCGGGATATTTTCATATTACTGTAAAATTGATTTTTGAACTGGGCTTTCTGGTGCATTCTGAAAATCTCATTTGGTGGAGAACCCCTTATTATCTACTTGCTTGCCTAGAATAACAGAAGAGAGGTGCTCACAATTTCGGTAATATTACACGGTGTGCACTTTCATAAGAAAATTATAAATAGTGGTTTTTAGAAATTGCATTGTGTAGGAGAAAGGGGGGATATTCTTTAATATTCTTACATGCATTATAAAACATTATTTCATACAAATGCCGATATATAACTGCCATCCAATGGTGAGAAAAGAAAAGTAACTTTAACTTAAAAAATCAACATGTGTGCTGTTGCCAAAAAAAAAAGTAAGAATTTTCGGAATGTGAAAAGAAAAAACTTCGTAAATATATATTGAATTTTAATATAAACATACAGATATTTTATTCAGTTCATATAATTATTTACCTCAGTTACAATTTATTGTGAGCTTTTTATGATACACAGTGAGCGAAAATAATATTTTATTTACTTTATTGTTGGTCCCCTCTCTGCATTCGTAATTAAATTTTCGATAAGTAATAAGATGAAGGAAATTAAAGAACAGACTTGACTTTCGAGTAAAATTCCTCTAGTATTTCCTTAGAAAAAGGCTTAAACTCAAAAAATATCCATACATTTTTAATGAGATTGTATAGTGTGTACTCTCCAATATGAATAACAGCGCTAATAATAGTAGCAATCTTATAAAGGTAAACAACGTCTGTTGTATTTATGAACTCGGATATACTTTATTGTGCAAAAGTGCAACAAGTCTTTATATTTAACAAAAATAAAAAAGGAAAAGAAACTATTTGAACTGGATTCCCCAATTGATAATATGATCGAGAATTCATTTTCTGCCGCTGATTTCTCTCTTTTCAAAATTAATCATAACTTTATATAACAATATGTTCACAGTAATAAATTTAAAATAGAAATTTGTAACTGCTTGCTATATTAAAAATATTTAATTTGAGTCATTTGGACTTAAAACTATTTTAAATTATATAGAGACATTTAAAGAAATTTTGTAAAATTTTTCAGTATAGAAACAACTATCTGAAATGAAAGCAAGTGAAGAAATATATATAAACATAGCATTTACTCATTAAAATTTAGCTAAATCCTAAATTTTTATAAAATTAATATTTTATTGAATTTTTTAAGTGCAGCATTTATAAAATTAATCAATATGAATATTTAGTTTACTTAAGTTTGAAGATAGAATGTTATAACACAATATTACTATCTATGATTCAAACATTGCTCTCACCCAAAAAGCATTTTTAAAGTCTTTTTATTACCGTGTTGCCACTTCGACTTTACAAAAAGTTTATTTGTATTGGGAGCGATAAAGGTAGAAACGCATATAAAAACACTGAGATGCGTGTGGGGTGGCAGGCAGGAATTTACAACCCGTCAAAGCGCTTTTCGGAAATAGCGACTGATGCGGAAAAGCATAAAATAGTCCATTGGGCAGATATTTCCCACCCTACTCGTTCAGTTTCGCTTTCAGAGAAAAGCGATTCGTTTATGTTTGGCGATGGATCATTAATTTCCAATGAAAAACGCTTGGCACCCCCCTCTGCATTCCACTTATCCCACCAATAAGTCTCTGGCCCCTTCCCCCTGCCGGATCGATGGAAAGTTGTCGATTATTGGCTCTTGCCCTCCATCCGTGTTCTCTGGAGTGTGCCGAAATTCGGCAAAGAATCTTTTGCCCGGCTTTCGGTGTTTTAATTGCACTTTTTGCTGCCTCCTTCCATGCCAGGACTCCGTTCTATCATCCATCCATCTATTTTGTGTGTGTTTGCCCGTGAGATTGCTTGAGTTTTGGGCTGGAGGGTTTGGGTGAGTTGCCTTGAATAATGAATGTTGCCAGGGTGAGGGACCTGCATTCGCGACAACTCAGTCCGGCAGGGCCTCCCTTGTTCATTTTAGGGCACCTCCTCTGGGGATACTCACTCAATTGGGTCGATAAAATAACTTTAGGAGGCACGTGGAAAAATCAAGAAAGATTGTTCCCTATTTATTTCATTTATTTGTATTGCATTATATATTTTCTCTCCCTGCCTTCTCCTTGTGGTCTTCTGTCGTATCCGTTTTGGGAAATCCATTTATCTTCTCTCCGCATTGTATTGATTACTCTGTCGACAGTTTCGATGAATTTTACTTCTATTCTGGGGATGAAGTTGAGCATAAGCCTGCCTATTTCCTGCCAAAAAAAAAGATTCTAAAATCAGTTAATATACTTAGCTTGTTATACAGCTTCTTTCGACATGGGCACTCGATCCTGATTCAAAATTCAAATCTTTTGATGTTAATGGGACCAATCTGCTTAACAACTCATTCAGACAGAAGCCCCCTGCGTCATTATGGAATATGCACTTATGGTTCTGAATGCTCATATTAGATTTTACTGACTAATTGATGAATTTATTGGGTACTTTTGTTTGACATAATACAGTTTACATACTATTCGCATTGAATGACAATTAGAAAACTTCATATAATGTTATACAAAATTTTACATTAATTTATTATTTTTTAATTTACTTCTTATATATATTATGATTTCAATGCATTCCTGTAGTCTTAGGGATTTGAATTTTAAAGATAAGAGATCAAGAATTGTACAGTTTTTACTCTATTTCTATTAAAATGGAGCCCGAAAATGCATCATTTTTGGGAAATGTTTTTGTATAGTTTTTATTGCATGGCACGTGCTTTATAACGTTTTCTGTATGTTGTATTTTTGTACTTAACTATTTTTTATTTATTTCATGTTATCGTATTCTAACGCATAATCATAAAAAGATTACTTTTTAACGATTGTGTAGTAAATTATAGTAATGTAATGATTTTTAACTTATTTGTGTTTACTACTGGTTTTTATATAAAAATCAGTAGTAAACACAAAATAAGTACTACTGAATTTTTATATAAATATTTTTTTTTTCAAAATTTTCAATGCTAAGCTGCTTACAAACAATTGACTTCAGAGTTTAATTCCTACTCATAATTTATTTTTTATTCGGATTCTATTTAGTTGTGATTGAATTTAGTGGCGATAAAATTATACAAAACATTTAAAACATAGTATTCAATGTAAAGTTTCAGAGATAATTTTTACTTCTCCATGACTCTAAGCATTTATCTGAACATTTGTGGTCTAATGAATGAGCCGATCCTTTCGTTATGAGAAGTATCTTGTTCGAGTTTCCAACTATTGTGTTGAATAACGAAAAATAAATTTCTTTCCGTATCTGTGTCAGATGTGTAAGTAGGAATTTTCAGAAATGGTCTCTCTTGCGACTCGAGACTACGGTGAACTGTGTACGAAAAAAAATCTTTTTTGAAAGCGTATGAGGTTTTACTACAGCTTTCATATGTTTGGCCATTCACTCTTAATGTTAGATAAATATTTGACACACATTTAGTGTCAAATGTTTATCTAAACATTATTTAAAAATAAAAGTACTAATTTAACTGTCATGGTGCAGTTTTCGCTTCATTTTGCAACCTCTGGATCCTCTTGTTGAAGTTTTGCTCATTAGCCATTGGTGTCGGTCTCTTTGAATTACCGTGCTTAGATGAGGAGCGACAACCAACACGTGCCCGGTGTGCTTTTTAAATGCGGAGAGGGTTATGAGAGGTATATAAAATTATATACGATAACCGGAAGGCGCTCTGTGACCGGAAAGAAATGCCACCGGCGACAGCATGAAGGAAGGGTAGGCTGGAATCTTTTGTTCAATAACTCAGCCGGCGACTTTTGATGTCGGGATCCTTTTTTCTTCTGCGGCAGTTGGCGGGGAGGACTTTTTTCACATTGGGAAAGAGACACTCACAACCGCACACGACGAATTTCATAATTGGAGGGGCCCCAAAATAAACTCCACTTTTTTTTCCCCGCTTGATGAGACAAGGGGTTTGGCATGAACGCCAGCCTGTCATAACAGCTACACCTCTTTATCAGATACCCTCTCTGAAGGAAATGAGAGGCTCCACATTTGGAAACAGATCCTACCTTTTTTTTTATCTCCCTCTAATGTCGGAGATATTTGATGGTTTTTGTCAGCAAAGTGATTATTGGATCATAAGTTTAAAATGGCTTGTCAATTGGCGGTGGTGCAGTTGCGTGTTTCGCCCGTTTTGTACCCCAGTCACTTTCATCTTTATCTATTGTATCTAATTAAAGACTGTCACTTCTGTCTTTAGCTTACAAAAGTATGATTTCTTCTTGAATTTAAAATCTTCCTTTTAAACCATGAGTAACTTTTCATCGGTCGTAAACTGGTCTGAGCTAAAATCACTTTGTTCGGTTGGCTAATAGCTTTCAGAAACAAAGCTGATCTCATTGATTTTTATCGCTTTTTAAGGAAATGATCTTACAATGTAATTAATAAAATGTATTTCAAAGATTGCTAAATAAAGTGTATTCTTTTGTGCGGAGATAATTTAAATGTAAAAGAATGATCGCTCTCATCTAAGAAGTCATCATAAGGTATTTGTTTGTAAAAATTATATCTATAATAAATAAAATGTTTTTAAATTTCGTTATGATGTTTGGCATCAGTTAAGCTTTCTTAATATCTGTAAGCACTTCTTACTTAATGCATTGATTATTCGTATAAAATCACGGATCAGAAAAATATTAAAAAAGATATTATGAGGGAAGTAGATGGTTTAAAGAAAAGAAAAATGGGTCATAAAATTGAAAGAAAAAGAATTTTATACAAAAATGGTAATTTTATTTCTAATACTGCTCTAGAGATTGTATATATTCCCCCTCCCCCCACCTTTTTAAACATTAATTACGGGATGTAGATGGACTTAAATAATTAAATATTGATTTTATGATTATTTAAAAGAAATAAAACTACTTTCGCACATTTTATCTTGAATATAAAAATATTTGCTTAGGGAATAAATAGACAATTTTTTTGATAACTTTATAAGTGAATTTAATCAAAATAATATTTAAAGAAATATAATATCTCCTAATATAAAATTTTGATAATTATTTTCATCATCAGCGTTGGCACGACAGCCCTTTGTGGGCCTTCTTCAGAAGTCTCTGCCATTCCGCCCCTTTTTCTTGAAATCGACCTCCAGTTCTTGACTTGAAGTATGTTGAAGTCTTCTTCCAGGCAGTCCTTCCATCTCTTTTTGGGTCTTCCTCTTGGTCTACTACAGAAAGGGGTGGTGTTGAAGACCTTTATTGGTGTTCTCTCTGTACTCATTCTCATGAGGTGGCCTGCCCATCTCATTCTAGATAGTTTTATTGATTTAATGATGTCTTCTTCTCCATAGATTTTGTACAGTTCAAAGTTATACCTTTTTCGCCAAGTGTTATTTTCCAAGACAGCACCAAAATAGTTCTTAGGACCTTTTCTCTCAAAAATCGCCAATGTTTTCTCTTCCTTCATCGTCAAGGTCCATGTCTCTGAGGCGTAGGTTAGAAGTGGTTTAATCACTGTCTTGTATAACATTATTTTTGACGATAATTATTTTACTGTTAATGAAATTTTAAAAATATTTTTGGTATTTGATTTAAATACCTTCTTGATAAACCAAAAAAAAAATATTTGTTGACTATTATTGGTGCTTCCTATAATAACTAGAAATTAAAAAAATAATTTAATTTTGCTACAAACTTTCTCTGGTGTTTACTTGTATTTATTTAAACTGATTCAATATGTTTAATGGATATAAAATTAAATTTGGTTGGTGCACATAAAAGGAAGTGGCTTTTTATTGATTCTTCCACAAATATGAAAATTTTGCTGTTAAAATCAGGAAAATATTGTTATTACGTAACATAAAACAATAAATATTATATAATACAAAACAATTTTTTATCTGTATGAATTACAATATTTTTTCCTCATTAAAATGTTTTTTAGTTGTGGTAGAGAATATATAAATCTTTAGCCGGTACTTATTTCTCTGATGGTAATGAAAAATAACTATCAGCTCTAATCAGTAAAGATCAAGTTTAGCTTTCGCCATTAAAAATGGTAATATCATCATTATGTTACAAATGATAAGTTTTTGAAGCCATAAATTCACTGCTTCCATTCAGTGCCCTCCACTGAAGGTAATCACCGAGACTGTAGCAGGCTTGTTTTGGCTCTCATTCCTTTATAATACTCGGTCAGCAATAAATTTAATTGGCACTGCCCGCAGGTATGATCTACTAGATCTCTAAACATCCGAGCGCAGCATAAATGTCACGACCCCTTGTCTGCATTTAAACGAAATTAAACTCGATCGTGCTGCCCCCACCTCCTGTACCTCTAAACAATGCGGAAAGGGGGGTGCTTTTTTATTGCATTATTATTTTGAAGAGGTTGTGCAGATAGAGTGCTCCAGCAGTCTACAAGCTCTTAACGGCGCACCGCCCTTCCACCCCTACTAAAAAGCCTGCCTCGGAGGGATGTGGGAAAGGGTCTGCCTGTAAAAATCCTTTCATTTTGCGCGTGCGGCTCGTCTGTTAGATGAAACAATTTCGGTGAGGAACGAGAAGGGAAAAAAAAGAAGAAGCAAATGTACCATAGTTCTGGATCGTGACCGCTCTCCAGTCCTTGAATGTCCAATCATTAATCATTCCCTCTTCTCCTATGGCATATCATTAGCGGTAAAGGACCTTCGACAAGGAACAGCCAGATCTTCCCTTGGATATCTCATCTTGTCGACAGCCTTAACTTTCTGCGGTTGTGTTGGCGAGAATTCTCTCGATTCCGGTTTATTACTGCGTTGTTTCATCGTTGGTGGTTCGTTGTCTTCCCCAATCAGATGCCTATCATGTATCGTCCTCTTTAAATAGTCGAATTTGAACTTTGCTCTCCACCGATTAAGTATATTTACTTTTTTCTTTTGCTTTTGGAGAGGTGTGGGCAGTTAGGTTCAGCAAATGTCATGCCACTTTCTCTGGCTTGCTTCGCTTCTAGAGACCACATCTGGTATGGAATGCCAGATGGAGAATTAATCTCTAGAAGGCGAGTATCTGTCAGCAAAATCAATCAAAACAACTTCGAAAATTACTGATGGGGTGAAAAAAGATAGAATTATCCCATGATTGTTTTTAAATTGTAATTACAGCCTCCGTTTTCTATTGTTCTATTTTATAATTGAACATGCTCAGCAGCATCTAACTTTGCTTTTTCTCCATTTTGACATTGGAGGGTATGCTTATGTGTTGATCGATGGCATCGAAATCATGTCTTATTTTAATGCTTTTACATTTACAAAACGAATAAAAAGAAAATCTTACACACATTTATTCTAATTTTACATTCTAGTCGTTTTATCATTATTCACGGTGACTAAAACTTTGATTAGATGATAGTTCAATTCTTTCATGGGTTCATTTATACTTTTCTTTCGATTGTTCTGAATCTGTTTAATTCTTATTTTGATTATTTCTTGTAAAATGAGAATGAAAAATTTCGAGGAAAGAAAAAAAAATTACATCTCACTTGATATTTTAACCTAATTTAAATGGTTCTTAGTAAAAGTAAAAATTTCTTCAAAATTAAAATCTGACCACCGAAATCATCTTGTTTTTCTTGTATGATTTTCTTTTATGAATTGCAAGTCACTTTAAGTCATGCATATTTAAATAACCCCCACACTCTCGAGTGTAGAAGGAGTAAAAAACATCACGTTATTGAAAATATCATTTTTGCCACTTGTTAACAATCACTGCTTAACGCATTTCATAGTTTTATGCATATAGTGCTGGATGTACTAAATACAGCTTTGCTCATTTTTAGCATTTGTTTATTAACATTTCAATAGAAGAATTTGACTCAAATTCAGAGAAGAAATTTTGTAGGTTACTTTTATTTTGAGTACCTTGTAATTTTTTTGAATGCTATAAAAATTGGAATTAAGTCTAAATGTGGTGTTTCTTCTTTGAATAAATATTTACTAAAAATTATAAAAAATAAAATCCTGTATGATATGCTATTGAAGAGAACTAATTAAATATCTATCGATATTTCAAAATTCATATCGCAAAGTAGTTTTTTTTTCTCGGTTAGCGTTTAATTTTTAATTCTTACATGCAGAAAAGTAAAATGACCGAAGATTTTAACTAAATGGAAAAAAGTTATAAGAGAATTCTCTCTCTCTCTCTCTCTCTCTCTCTCTTTGTGAAGGTAATTTTAATTTTACAAAATATTTTTCCTGATTTTTTGTGTTTGTGTTTTTTTTTCCTTGTTTTAGCATAAAGAAAAATCGAAATTGACTTTTATATGTATTTATACTACAACGAATATGTATATACCATTTTTTTTGCAGTTTTATTTTAAAATATTCCACTTTAAACTATAAAAATTTTTTGAATCGTTTTACTATTCAATAGAAATTTTTGTGTCTTTTATAAATGAAAATAATGAAATTTAATTAAAACATGATTTCCAAGTATGTTTCTTCTTACCTCTCCTCTTTTTAATAAAACATTTTAAAATTCGAAAATAAAAAATAAAAATGAATCTAGTTTTTTTATTATTATTATTATTTTAAAATAATTTATTTTTAAACATAGAAATTTTTTTATTTAAAAATCTTAAAAGGAAATTTTGAATCTTATTAGTGAACGTCTATAATTCGAATATTTGTTAAGCAATTCAGAAAAAAATGCATAAGGCCAGCTTTAATTTAGTACAGAACAGTTTAAAATACTAGAAATGGTAGCTCAGAAAAAATACAATACAAAATATTTTGAATATTGCCTTTTTATAAATCTTCCGAGCCTTCACTAATTAAAATTCATAACATTGCAATAAAAAAATTTCATTACATTTCCTTGCAATTTAAAAATTACTTCCTTTGCTTTTAACCATCCTGATTCATTAAAAAGTATTTTTGAAAGTAATAATTATATATTTATTTAAAATTTCATATTTATTAAGTAAACTTTGTTAAAAGAATTTTTCAATTTATAAAGATACGTATATATTCTTTTGTGCCATATACAGATTTTTGCAGAACTTAATGTTTCTGAAAACTGATATTAATCGGTATTCATTCACTTAAATTTGAAAGAAAAGAACTAAGATATCTAGGTCATCATATTGTTTCGAGTGAACATATCTGAGAAATGGAA